>PISX010014931.1:0-51273 GCA_004024625.1 Mellivora capensis | reverse complement strand
CAGATTTGCATTTTAGATCAGATTTGTGACAGCAGTTTAAGTGAGAAACTGGGAGGTGAATTTGAAGGGTGTTAGGGTGATCCAAGTAAGAGATGATGGATTCTGACCCAAACAATTGTTACAGAAATGAGAGGATAAATGAAGAAATATTTAAAGAGTAGAATCACTAAAACTTACTGAGTAGATATAGAAAGTGAGGAAGTAGTAATGAATCTAAGTGTGGCTCCTAGATTTTCAGATTGTGTTGCTGGGTGGATGGTGGTGTTTACAACAAAGAGAAAATTCTAGAGGAGGAGCTTCTTTAATAAGAGATGGTAATGAGTTGAGTTTTAGTTGCTCTTGAACATCTGAGTAGGGATTTCCATCAGGCATTTGGATATAAAAATCTTTTTTTAGAAGATACAAAGTTGATAGTAGTTGTAGCCATAAGAATAGATGTGATAAAAACAGCCTTAGCGGGAGGTTATATAGTGCAAAGAGACCAGCTGACTGAGGGCAGATCCAGCAGTACAAGTAGAAGAGCGTGAGAGGAAAACATGAGGGAGACAAGAGATATGACGAAAATTAGTAGAGTGTAGGCCAAGGAAGCGAAAAAAGAAGATGTCTTTAAGGAAGGAGGGAGTGATCAGAAAAATTGCATGCAGCCAAGAAAGCTAGTAGGAAGAGCCCTGAAAATAAGGATAGCATTTGACACTTAGGAGGAGTTTAACAAAGAGATTTTAATGAGGAGAGTTTCCATAGAATGATGAACATAGAAAAAGTAGATTTCAGTAGGGTGAGGAGTGAAAGGGAGGTCAAAACATTTGGAAAGACATGGGGTGTCTGGGTAGCTCAGTGGGTTAAGCCTCTGCCTTCGGCTCAGGTCATATTCTCAGGGTTCTAGGATCAAGCCCAGCCTTGGGCTCTCTGCTCAGCAGGGAGCCCGCTTCCCCCTCTCTCTCTCTGCCTGCCTCTCTGCCTACTTGTGATCTCTGTCAAATAAATAAATAAAATCTTTTTTTAAAAATTTGGAAAGAGAAACAGAAAAATTAAATAGGCACTGGGTGGCATGAAGTCCAGGAAGTGCTTTTTATATTAGAGAAACAGACTGAGAGAAAAAACCTGGTGGGGAGGGGTGGGTGAAGAGAGAAAAAAACAAGTTGAATATATGGTTGTTTGTTGCTAGTATATAGAAATTTTTTTAAAAAATTGTTTGTATTCTGCAGCCTTGTTACATTCACTGATTAGTTCTACTAGTTTGTTTATAGATTCCATTTTCTGTAGGTGATTGTGTCATCTGAATAGACAGTTTTACTTCTTTTTAGTCTGGATACCTCTTATTTCTGTTTCTTGCCTGATCGCACAGGCTAGAACCTCTAGTACTATGTTGAATAGTAGGTGTGAGAACAAACGTCTTTGTCTTATTCCTTATTTTAGGGGGAAAGCATTCAGTTTTTTTACCATTAAGTGTGATGTTAGCTATTGTTTATCAGGTTGAGAAAGTTCCCCTCTGTTCCTGGTTTGCTGAGAATGTTTGTATCAAGAATGCGTATTCACGTTATCTTACACCTTTTCTGTTTTCATCTGTTAATATGGTGAATTTTGTTGATTGAATTTTGAAGTTAAACCAACCTCCACTTGGTCATGTAATTTTATCTTTGTTTTATGTTGTTGGCTTTGATTTGCTAAAATTTTGTTAAGGTTTTTATGTATCTGTATTTATGGAGGATGTTGGTCTGTAGTTTTCTTGTAATGTCTTTGTCTGGTTTTGGAATTGGGAATAATGGCCTCGTTGAATGAATTGGGAAGTATTCTGATCCCCCCCCGCCCCGGTTTTCTGGGGTTGTATATAATTAATATAACTTGTTTTTTACATGAATAGTATAAGAATTCACCAGCGAAGTCTTCTGGGCCTGAAGTGTTTTGGTTTTTTGGTGGGAAAGTCTTTAACCAGGAATTTAATTTTTTAAGTAGATACATAACTATTTAGATTTTTTTAAAAATAATTTTTGGTGATTTGTGTCTTTTAAGAAATTTGACCATTTAATCTGAATTGTCCAGGTGTTTGGTATAAAGTTCTTCAAGTTACTCCTTTTTATTCTTTCCATATCTGTAGACTTTGTAGTGGTGTCATATCACTCATTCCTAATGTTGGTAATATGTGTCTGTACTCTATTTTTCCTATTCAGCCTAGCTAAAGTATATCAATTTTAATGACCTTCTTAAAGAAATAGCTTTTGATTTCATTGATTCCTGTATCTTTTGTTTTCTGTTTCAATTCCCATTCTATTTTTGTTTACTTTAGGTTTAATTTACTTTTCTAAGTTTCTTGTGATGGAGGCTAAAGACAGCGACTGAAAACCTTTCTTCTTTCTTTTTTAAAAATTTTACTTATTTATTTGACAGAGAGAGAGAGAGCACAAGTAGGCAGAGAGGCAGGCAGAGAGAGGGGGGAAGCAGGCTCCCTGCAGAGCAGAGAGCCCGATGCGGGGCTCGATCCCAGCACCCTGAGATCATGACCTGAGCTGAAGGCAGCCACTGAGCCATCCAGGCGCCCCCTTTCTTCTTTCTTAATACAGGTTTTTACTGCTCCCCATTTTCTTCTGAGTCCTGCTTTAACTGCATCCTTCCAATTTTGATTTGCTGGGTTTTCATTTTAATGTAATTCAAAATATTTTATAGCTTTTCTTCTATTCTTCAGCCCATGGAATGAATGTGTGTGTGTGTGTGTGTGTGTGTGTGTGTGTGTGTGTGTGTGTGTGTAGTTATTTTGCTTCCAAGTATTTGAGAATTTTCCAGATGTCTTCTTGCTGTTGATTTCTAATTTAATTCTGTTGTCCACATATTTTCTATGGTCTTTGCCAAGACTTGTTTTTTGGCCACAAAGTGTTATTTGGTCTTGGTACATGTTCTGTGTGCATTTGAAGTGTGTTTGTTCTCTGCTTTAGGTAGAGAAAGTATTTTTTTTTAAGATTTTATTTATTTATTTAAGAGAGTGAGTGAGACAGAGTGAGCACATCAGCAGGGGCAGAAGGAGAGAGAGAAGCAGATTCCCCACGGAGCAAGGAGTCCGATATGGGGCTCCATCCCAGGACCCGGGAATCATGACCTGAGCCGAAGGTAGACTCTTAACCAACTGAACCGCCCAGGTGTCCCTAGAGAGAGTATTTTTAATAAATGTTAATTATATCTGGTTGGTTGACAGTCTTATTTAACTTTCATTCTTGCTTTATCAGTTATTGAGAGGAGTGTTGCTATCTCTGTGAATTTGTCTGTTTCTTCTTGAGTTCTATCAGTTTTTGCTTAATTTATTTTGTAGATCTAATGTTATGAGCTTAACATTTAGGATTGTTATAACTTCTTAATAAATTGAATTCTCCAGTATTATAAAATGACTCTTTGTCCCTGGAAATATTCTTTGTTGTGAAATCTACTTTGTTTGATATTAATATAGCCTCTCTGGCTGGCAGGCTTGCTTGCTTGCTTGCTTGCTTTTTCTTTCTTCCTTTTGACTACTTTTCTGTTTCTTTCCTTCCTTCCTTCTTCCATGTTTCTAATTTAAATTTAATACTACAAGATTTTTAGTCTAACCTTGACTTTATACTGTATCTCTTTCCTCTTATATTGGAAATCTCAATCCCTGACAACATTAATGTAATTATTATCATTATCTTATAAAATATAGCATATAGATTTGAAATAATAATGCCAGTATTACCACTGACAGGGAGGTTACTGGATGAAGTTAAAAGGTCTTACTGTATTTGTTCTAAGGATGCAAAGTCAAATAGTATGCTCTTGTCTCTTGAAGTAATTCTTTTATTGGTTTCTCAGAATTGTTTTTTATTTTTAAGGATTGCTTAAGTTTAATTTTACTTTTGAAATATACAAGTTTCTTAGGTTTCCACAGTCAGAACTCAGTTGAAGTAGTTTGGAGAGGTATCACATTCATTCCCAGCCATCTACCCTCCATATCAGAGTAATTAGAGAATAGAGATTTACGTTACTCTTTTTCACAATTACATAGAATTCCACCATTTAGATTTACTATGAGTTACTCAACCAGACCTTATGGATGAGCATTTGCGTTGTTATCCATAGAATCAGCTTTCTTTTGATTGGTATTAGTATGTATTTTTCCATTCTTTTAACCAGAACCTCTGCTTTTTAATTGGTGTGTTTAGCCGTTTACATACATGTTTATTGCTCTGTCTTTATGTTTATCTTTTCTTCTGCATATCAAATCTCTTGTTAATCCCATTCAATGTGTTTTTTCATGTCAGATGTGTTTTTCATCTCCAGAAGTTCCAACTTTTAATGTTTTCGGTATCTCTATAGAGATACACAATTTATGAACATGAATACGTGAACATATGAGTATAGATTTTTAAATCTATTATTTTTAAATTCTAGCATAATTAACACAGTGTTATATTGGCTTCAGGTATACAATACAGTGATTCATCAATTCTGTACATTGTTCGTTGCCTATCATGATAAGTATACTCTTAATCCCCTTTACCTATTTCACCCATCCCCCCACCCACCTCCCTTCTGGTAACCATCAGTTTGTTGTCTAGTTAAGAGTCTGGTTTTTTTTTATTCTTTGTTTGTTTTGTTTCTTAAATTCCTAATGTGAGTGAAATCATATGGTACTTGTCTTTCACTGACTGTTTCACTTAGCGTAATATACTCTAAATGGATCCATCCATGTTGTTGGAAATGGCAAGATTTCATACTTTTTTATGGATTAGTAATATTCTGTATGTGCATACTACCTCTTTATCCATCCATCTATTAGTGGACACATGGGTTGCTTCCATAATTTGGTTATTGTAAATAATACTGCAGTAAACAGGGGTGCCTGGGTGGCTTAGTTGTTAAGCATCTGCCTTCGGCTAAAGTCATGATCCCAGGGTTCTGGGATCGAGCCCTGCAATGGGCTTTTTGCTCAGTGGGAAGCTTGCTTCTCCTTCTCCTACTCCCCCTGCCTGTGTTCCTTCCCTCTCTCTCTCTGTCAAATAAATAAATAAAATCTTTAAAAAAAAATCTGCAGTAAACATAAGGAATGCATATATCTTTTCAAATTAGTCTTTCCATATTCTTTGGGTAAATTTCCAGTAGTAGAATTACTGAATCACATGGTAATTCTATTTTTGTATATTTGAGGAAGCTCCATCCTATTTTTCCTGGTGGCTACACCAGTTTGCATTCTCACTAACAGTACAGGAGGGTTCCTTTTTCTCCACATCCTTGCTAGTGCTTCTTGTTTTTTGTGTTTTTTATACTAGCCATTCTAATGTGAGGTGGTATCTCAGTGTGGTTTTCATTTGTATTTTCTTGGTGATGAGTAATTTTAAGCATCTTCTCATGTGTCTGTTGGCCATCTGCATGTCTTCTTTGGAGAAATGTCTGTGCATGTCTTTTGCCCATTTTTAGGTTCGATTACTTGTTTTTTGGGTGTTGAGTTGTGTAAATTCTTTATGTATTTTGGATACTAACCCTTTATTGGACATATCATTTGTAAATATCTTCACCTGTTCAGTAGGTTGTCTTTTAGTTTTGTTGGTTCCTTCCTTTGCTGTGCTTTTTATTTTGATGCAGTCCTAATATTTTACTTTTGCTTTTGTTTCCCTTACCTGAAGAGACTTATCTAGAAAAATGTTGCTGCAGCCAGTGTCAGAGAAATTACTGCCTGTGCTCTCTTCTAGAATTGTTATGGCCTCAGGTGTCACATTTAGATTCTTAATCCATTTAGAGATTTTTTTTTTAATGGTATAAGAAAAAGTGGTCCAGTTTCATTCTTTGGCATGTAGCTGTCCAGTTTTCTCAACACCATTTGTTGAAGAGACTGTCTATTTCCCATTTCATATCCTTGCTTCCTTTGTCGAAAATTAATCATATAATCATGGGTTTATTTCTGGGCTCTCTGTTTTGTTCCATTGATCTGTATGACTTTTTTTGTGCCAGTACCCTACTGTTTTGATTACTGTGGATATGTAGTGTATCTTGAAATCTGGGATTGCAATACTTCAGTTCTTTGTTTTCAAGATTGATTTGGCTAGGGGCGCCTGGGTGGCTCAATGGGTTAAGCCTCTGCTGTCGGCTCAGATCATGATCTCCTGGGTCCTGGGATCGAGCCCAGCATTGGGCTGTCAGCTCAGCAGGATGCCTGCTTCCCCCTCTCTCACTGCCTGCCTCTCTGCCTACTTGTGATCTTTCTCTCTGTCAAATAAATAAAATCTTTTTTTTTTTTTCAAGTGTAATATGTAAGCCTGATGATTCACAGACCTGTACCCCTGGGGCAAATAATACATTATATGTGGATTTTTTTAAAAAGATTGTTTTGGCTATTTAGAGTCTTTAGTGGTTCCATACAAATTTTAGGATTGTTTATTCTAGTTCTGTGAACAAGGCTGTTGTTGTTTTGAAAGGGATTGCATTAAATGTGTACATTGCTTTGGGTAGTATGGATTTTAGCAATATTTGTTCTCCCAATCCATGAGCATGAAATACCTTTCCATGTGTTTCTGTCATCTTCACTTTCTTTCATCAGTGTATTATACTTAACAGAGTACAGATCTTCCACCTCTTTGGCTATGTTTATTACTAGGTATTTTATTATTTTTGGCACAATTATAAATGGGATTTTTTTCTTGATTTCTCTTTATTCTATTTAATTATTAATGTATAGAAATGCAATGAATTTCTCTATATTGATTTTGTATTGTGAAACCTTACTGAAATCATTCAGGAGTTCTAGTTTTTGGTGGAGTTTTTAGGGTTTTCTATATACAATAGCATGTCATCTGTATATTGTGAAAGTTTTACTTCTTCCTTACCATTTGGATGTCCTTTATTTCTTTTTGTTTTCTGATTGCCGTGGCTAGGACTTCCAGTACTGTTTTGAATAAAAGTGATGAGACTGGACATTCTTGTTTTATTTCTGATCTTACAGGGAAAACTCTTGTTTTTTTCCCATTAAGGATGTTGTTAGCTGTGGGTTTTTCATAGAAGGCATTTATTATGTTGAGATATGTTCCCTCTAAACTTTTTTTAATGAGGGTTTTTATCATGAATGGATGTCCTACTTTGTCCAGTGCTTTTTCTATATCTGCTGAAGTGACCATGTGGTTATCATCCTTTCTCTTGTTGATGTGATACATCGCATAGATTGATTTGTGAATATTGAACCATCCTTGCGTTCTGGGAATAAATCCCACTTGATCACAATGAATGATTTTTAAAAATATATTATTGGGTTTGATTTGCTAATTTTTTGTTGAGTATTTCTGCATCCACTTTCATCAGAAATTTCAACTTGTAGTTCCCTTTTTTTGTAGTGTCTTTATCTGGTGTTGGTATCAGGGTAATGCTGGCCTCATAGAATGAATTTAGAAGCCTTCCTGTCTCTTGTATTTTTTGGAATAGTTTGAAAAGAACAGATATTAACTCATCTTTAAATGTTTGATAGAATTCACCAGTGACACCATCTGGTCCTGGACTTTTATTTGTTGGGAAGGTTTTGATTACTGATTCAATTTCATTGCTGGTAATTATCTGTTCACATTTTCCATTTTTTCCTGATTCAGTTTTGGAAACCTGTATATTTCTAGGAATTTGTCTATTCTAGGTTGTCCAGCACATAATTTTTCATACTGTTCTCTTATAATCCTTTTTATTTCTGTGGTGTCAGTTGTTATTTCTCCTCTTTCATTTCTGATTCTGTTTTTGAGTCCTCTCTTGCTCTGTTTCTCCCTCTCCCCCTCTGGGGATTCTGGCTAAAGGTTTATCAATTTTGTTGATATTTTCAAAGAACCAGCTCCTGGTTTCATTGATATGTTTTATTTTTTAAGTTTCTGTTTCATTTATTTCTCCTCTGATCTTTATTTCCTTCCTCTTACTAGTTTCTTGAGTTTTGGTGTGCTGCTTTTTCTAGCTCATTTATATGTAAGATTAGGTTGTTTATTTGAGATTTTTATTGTTTCTTGAGATATCATTATGGCTCATATTTTTTTGATTCTTTGTGTTCCTGGTTATTTTCTGTCTGATTCTAGGCATTATGAAGTTTATGGATATTTTTATATTTTTATCAGTATACTTGACCCAGTTAAGTAACTTGGAAACAGTTTCATTCTTTTGTGGTTTGCTTTTAAACTTTGATTGATGGAATAAGAGCAGCTTTTAGTCTAGGACTTATGTTTTCTCAATCCTGAGGCAGCACCTGTAAATTAACCAGGTTTCATAATATGGCTGGTAGGACCTTGTGCTAGCCATTTGTGGGCTTCAAGAATTGTTCCCTCTGCTTTTTTTTTTTTTTAAGATTTTATTTGTTTATTTGAGAGAGAGAGAGAAGCAAGAGAGCATGCGTGGGGTAAGAGGGGCAGAGGGAGAGGGAGTAACAGACTCCCCACTAAGCAGGAAGCCCGATGCGGGTCCTGATCCCAGGACCTCAGGATCACAATCCAAACTGAAGGCCTTCTGCTCTTTTCAGATGATTCTTTCTCTAGCCTCAGTTTCCTTACATACACATGCTTATCAACACTCTACTAATGACTCCAGAGGGATTCTTGTAGCTCTCTGGAAGTTTCTTTTAGTGCAGCTCTTCTTTTCTCTGGTACTCTACCTTTGGAACTCTAGTTCTCAACTAACAATTCTCCCTCTAGCAGTATAGTGGGACAATTCGGGGCTTACTTCATTTCTTCTGCCCTCAGAGATCAGTGTAGTGTACTGCCAGTTTTTGTTCTTTTTTAAGATTTTATTTATTTATTTGACAGACAGAGATCACAAGCAGGCAGAGAGGCAGGCAGAGAGAGAGAGAGAAGGAAGCAGGCTTCCTGCTGAGCAGAGCGCCCGATGCGGGACTTGATCCCAGGACCCCGAGATCATGACCTGAGCTGAAGGCAGAGGCTTAACCAACTTAGCCACCCAGGCGCCCCCCCTCTTATTCCATCTTAGCTGTACATAGACATTAACACTTGTCTTCTAGTGTAAAAACAAACCTCAAGGAAGAGATTCAGGTCATTATGTATTTTAAACAAGTTTGGACTAAATTTATTTTCCTTTGCAATTTCTAGAAAATGTATTAATATCAAATGTCACAGTTAAACAAAATGTAAGATGATTTGGTATACTAAGCTCATTTTCAACATTTGTTTTCTGCTCATCCATGGTTTATGGTATGAATTTGCTTGATTCACTGATTAGAAGAATAGTTTAATCTAGGTAATTAGAAAAATATTTCATGACATGCAGTAAATAACATAATTTGTATTTAATAATCTTAAGTTTGTCAGAAACTTAAATGAATGAGTTTATTAGAAATATGGATGAGAGGGATGCCTGGGTGGCTCAGTTGGTTAAGCAGCTGCCTTTGGCTCAGGTCATGATCCCAGCATCCTGGGATCGAGTCCCACATGGGGCTCCTTGCTCGGCAGGGAGCCTGCTTCTCCCTCTGCCTCTGCCTGCCACTCTGTCTGCCTGTGCTTGCTCTCTCTCTCTCTCCCTCTCTCTCCCTGACAAATAAATAAATTTAAAATTTAAAAAAAAAAATCTTAAAAAAAAAAAAGAAACCAATTTTTTTTTAAGATTTTATTTATTTATTTGACACAGAGAGAGAGATCACAAGTAGGCAGAGAGGGGAGGGGGGACAGCAGAGAGCCTGATGTGGGGCTCGATCCCAGGACCCTGAGATCATGACCTGAGCCAAAGATAAAGGCTTTAACCCACTGAGCCACCCAGGCGCCCCACCCCCCCTTTTTAAAACTTTTTAAAAAGATTTATTTATTTATTTATTTATTTGCCAGAGAGAGACCACAAGTAGGCAGAGAGGCAGGCAGAGAGAGAGGGGGCGGGGGGAGGGAGCAGGCTCCCTGCTGAGCAGAAAGCCCGATGGTGGGACTTGATCCCAGGACCCTGAGATCATGACCTGAGCTGAAGGCAGCAGCTCAACCCACTGAGCCACCCAGGCATCCTTTTTTTTTTTTTTTTTTTTTTAAGATTTTATTTATTTATTTGACACAGAGAGAGATCACAAGTAGGCAGAGAGGCAGGCAGAGACAGAGAGAGGGGGAAGCAGGCTCCCCGCTGAGCAGAGAGCCTGATGCGGGGCTGATCCCAGGACTCTGGGATCATGACCTGAGCTGAAGGCAGAGGCTTTAAACCCACTGAGCCACCCAGGCACCCCTGTCAGAAAGCAATTTTAAAACTGTCTTACATTTAAAAATTATGACCACTTCTGATGATTTCTATAGATTCATACTTCTGGCTTATGAGCATCATTGTTTTGCTTTGTGGAATATTCTTATAGAAATCTTGTATAATGAACTGCATTTTTCTCAGGATTTTTTTTATACCTCATAAAATTATAGTGGCTTCCTGTAATTAAGATTTCTTAATTAGTATATACATGAGATAAATTTGGTATTACAAGGAGAGTAATACGATAAATTCAGGTGCAATAGGGAATATAGAAAGACACTGGACTTCAGAAACAGTTAAAGTAGAAGTTGGGTCTTGGCCCACTTTTGTACAAGTTGTTTTACCTTTAGCCTTTTTTTGTTCCTGTGTTACATTATCTTTTTGGCCCTTACTTTCTTCTTTAAGGTGTTTTTTCTCAAAGGCAGTTGTGGGAGTTAGATACATTTTGTGAAAATACATTGTAAACTACAAATGCTGTGTAAAAAACCAAGTATCATTTTGAGATTTAGCCCGAGGATAAAAGTTTCAAACAGTATGTAGTTGGAAAATTTGACTGTACCTGAGCCTAACATTTTAATAACCAGAATTATTATCTGGCCTGTGCTTTTCTTTGGTTAGTTTCAGAAATTTTTTAAATTTGATTTTTGATACCCAGTTTAATAGAAATGAGTCATGTTATCATTTCTTTCTTTGCTTGGCAGCATAGCATATGCAGTTCACCCACATATATATGATCTGTGGGTTGTGGAGAGAAATAAGGATGTTGCTCAATAGCCCACGTATTTCAACAAAGAATACTTTTCAGTAACTCTCATGAGTTTCTCTTAGACATTAGGAAAGGCAGGCCCTTACATGTTAAACTAAATATGTGAACTCAATATTGAGTGAGAAAATGTGAGGAGCAGACCAGTAAGTTAAATTCTATGTCCTCTGTAAATACCAGGGACTTTACCCGTAGAGTGGATTAGAAGACCTTGGTTTTTAAGTTCTGAAACATTTCTCATAGAATGATACAGGAGCTGTTACTGAGACTCAAAATAAAAGGCTATAGAATTGTGGGAAGCTTGCCCTCTATTTATGAATCAGATTTTAAGTGGAAACCACAGTCGTTTCCTTGTTTCTCATTCATGCTTTAGCAGAGGATATGATGCCATAGATCTAGCTTGGTTTGTAGTTTCTCCTTTAAGGTTCACACCACATTCTTTTCCTGTTTAGAAGCCACAGCAGTTTTAATATATTATCAAACCACAGAATGTACCTTGCTGGATATTTACTGGGGGAATGTGTGCTACATATTATTTGGTAGAGCCAGTACTGATCGTGGCAGTCTAGTTTAAGTCATATTTCAGAAATATAGCATAAGTAGATAAAGTGCACAATATAGATAGATGTATTTGGGGTAGGTGGTATATAGGCATACATCTGCACACTTGTGGAAAACAATTTTAACCCTTTGATTATATTAATTTGTATGTTAAAATAATGCTTTATATTGTTTAACTTGAATATATGTTAATTTTATTCTTTTCTTTCTTAGCATCATGGCATGCCATGGGTTGCCTCTCATAAATGGACAAAGCTGTGACCCTTATGCAACAGTTTCTCTAGTGGGCCCTTCTAGGTAATGTTTTGTTTTGTTTTTTAAGTTTTTATTTAAATTCCAGTTAGTTAACATACACTGTAATGTTAGTCTCGGGTGTACAATACAGTGATCCAACATTTCCATACAACACCCAGTGCTCATCACATGTGCACTCCTTAATCCCCAACCCCTATTTCTCCCATCCCCCATTTCTCCCATGCCCCCACCCACCTCCCTGCTGGTAATCATTAGTTTGTTCTCTATAATTAAGAGTCAGTGTTTCTTGATTTGCCTCTCTTTCTTTTTTTCCCTTATACTTATTTGTTTCTGAAATTCCACATATGAGTGAAATCATACGGTATTTGTCTTTCTCTGACTGACTTATTTCACTTAGCCTAATACTTTCTAACTCCATCCATGTCATTGGTAGGTAGTGTTTATTATTATTAGATTTTTTTTTAACTCTAAACACATAATTTCAAACATGCCTTTATTTTCCATAAGTACACTGATTTTAATCCAGAAATGTAAACATCTCTGGATCCGAAGACTTAATATGTATATGGGCTTAACAGATGATTCCTTCTTCGACAGTAAATGCTTCATTACATTGAAATGATCAGTGGTTGGCTTCTATTTGTAACCTGGAGTTAGGAATTCAGGGTAGGAGAGCAAATTATTATTAGATTTTTATGTTTTAAAATGTGACTTAAGAATTACAAGATTAAGATTCTAAGAATAAATGCTAAATGGCTATTTATGACACAAAGTTAATGAATGCTTTGAAAGAAACATTTTTAGTGAGTTTTGTTTTACATTTGCAAACAACCAAGTCCTGTTCTTGTAGAAAGAAAGTGGTTGCCATTTCAAATATGCTGGACTCTTAGACTGTGGGGAGCAATGTTAGTTTTATAGTAGTTAAAATGTTCTTTAAAACATAAATTTGACCTTCCTCACTCATCATTGGCCTTCCTACCTTCAAATGTCTTAGATTTTATATGGGTAAAATCCTGTTTTAAGAAATGCTAGCTCAGAATCGCAAGGCAGTTTCCATATTTTTATCTGGAAAGCTGCTAGGAACTAAAAATGCCTTTTCTGCTCATGGCATCTGTGCTCTACAGAGAGAATTCCAAGTTGTAGACAGCCTGCTGAAGTACCAGAACATAGTAAAGTGCACCATATCATTGATTTAAATAATTTCTAATGATTTGTGGAAAAACCTATAGCAATTTATATATTTTGTATTTTATAACTTCATTATGATTTCTTTCACAGCCTGACTAGTCTGAAATTTGCCTACAGCTTTGAAGGTTTAAAATCAGGAAACAAAGAGCAAATATTTGCTCTATACCAAACTCATACATACATACACAGACACATACCCCTTCTCTCCAACTTCAGGCTCTCTAGGTATTCTTTTTATTTATTTTTTTATTAATTTTTCTTAATTCCAGAATAGTCAGCATACAGTGTTACGTTAGTTTCAGGGGTACAGTAGAAGTGTTTTTATTTTTTAGAAAATCACCAGTAAGTCACTTTTAAAAAATGTATTAATATATGTATATAAAGTACCTAGCGCCATGCCTAGTACTTACTGTGTGCTCAAACAGTATTGCACTGTTAGCACTATAGATGGTTCTAAAGTTGAAAGCAGATACTCAATCCTTTAACATTCATGTTATCAGAGGGATTAGTTCTGGATGTTAAAAATGTTTAACCTAGTTGAGCTATTTTTTGTTTTTGTTTATAATCTGTAGCTAAAGACAAATTTCTTTAGTGTAATCATTTAGTAACATACTAGTGGAAGCCATTTGGCATGTAAATTTGGTTTTAAGAGTCATTATTGGTATTGAGAGTGTACTATCATCACATAAGATGTTAAAATTGGGAGAGGCTGGGGAAAGACTGCATGGGATTTCCGTGTACATTTCTTTGCAACCTTCTCTAATTATTTCACAAGAAAAAGTTTTTTTAAAAAGCCATATTGTAAGCCCAAGAAATAAATATAGTTAAGAATGCTTTTTGTGTTCCTCAGGTATTTTTCAGCATAGATAAAGGTACTCTGAATCTCATTGTCTTCCTTTTACCATTCTGATATAAAATAAGCTTTTATATGTAAAATAAGCTTGATAGTCAGCCTAGTGTAGCCATAGAGAGAAAATACAATCTTGTCATATATCATATATACAAACTGGTATTTTCTTTGATTTGGGTCTTTAGAGACATATCAGATTTTTTTCCCCAAGTAATATTTAAAACTATAGTTTTCCCTGAGTCATCTTAACAGCTAAAGGGAGATCAGTCTCCCTGGTTGGAAATAGCATGTTTTATAATTGTGTACTATTAAGTTCTACAAGGTAAAACTCTACCACATTGGAACAGGAATGACCAAAAGAAGACAAAAGTAAAGAAGAAAACAAGCAATCCGCAGTTTAATGAAATCTTTTATTTTGAGGTAACTTTTATTTTATATAAATGTTGACATTGAATATTTAATATTGAATGCTGGTTTACTTCTTTTTTTGAGCTATAGCCATAGTAATCATTTAAACAACTAATGCAACTAAGCATTTCTATTCCAAGAACAGTAGAACCATGATGTAATGTGGTAGAGGACCAGTATATAAAACAAATCAAGGCAGAACTACAACGGATTTGGGGATAGGAAGGACTAAGGCCACACCTACTCTCTAGTCATCCCTATTACCACACCCTTCTTCACACACCCTCCCACCTTATCCAGCCCCTCACCTGACACACAGTGGCCATTGGACTCTTATACTGAGTACTACTGTTTGAAAATCACTGACACACAGTGGCCACTGGACTGCTTATATTGAGTACTACTGTTTGAAAATCACATTTGAAATCAAATGTAGTAAAGTAAGTATGACATCACTTGGTTGGAGTTCTTGTCCCAGTTGATGTGGAACAGCATTGGTGGTATAGTGGTGAGCATAGCTGCCTTCCAGTTGATTTGGAATAAATCACTAAATGTGAGGTTTAAGTTTATCTTGTGAAAAGATAATTTTGTAAGAGAAAACACTAGCTACCCTACCTGACAGAGTTTTTAGGAGGCCCAAATATGAGAATGCTTTGAGACCATAAAGTGCTATAAGATTAAAGCCTTAATATTAAGTTCTTTTTAGCTAATTGCCTCTATAGACAAATGCTTGTTTGCATAGAGATCTTCAGCTGCCTTGAAGTTGCCCCAAAATATAGTGCTTTGGAGTTCTTTACTGTGGAGCATTTGTTAAAGAAATCCTTTTTCATATTATTTGAAAACTACAGGGAAGAAAAAGACCTCTGATTTCTAAAAGATTGTGTTCTAACCATAGAGCATGTTGCAAGTGAGATTAGTTAGCATATAGGAAGATTTGGGGAAAAGTGCCATTGTGTTCTTTTTCCTCTTTTGTATGTATGTTTTTCTTGATAATTCCAAGTGGAGAGGAGTGAGAGCACATCTAGCCATGCCTGATTACTATATAAAGAAATATAGGTTGAGGAAAATACCAAAATTGAAGTAAGAAGAATTGTGGGGGTGGAGGCAGGAGAGAACGAAAGACAAAAGAAAAAGTACCAGTGTGAGACTTTTCCATTTCCTGGCTAAGGACTTTTGTGGTTATATATTTATCAGTGGCTATTAAATCTAGCCTGCAGAAAACATGGGGCAACTTGGAGCAAGCAGATGGCCTTTTGAAAGGCAAGGTCTGACCTGCTTGCTATATTCAGGTGTACATATGAAGCCTTAAAATATTTATTCAAAAAGCCCTTTGTTGAGCAGATTATAAAGATAAGATTCAATCTCTGTCCTCGAGCAAAAGCAAGAGACACATAGCACACATATGCATGCATACACACAGCAGCAAAATGCAGTAGATACAGGGAAGGTCAGCTGAGTTAAGTTAGGGAGAAAGGAGTATTAGAGAGAAGGAACATTTTGAGCATAGACAAAGAAAAGCAGTAAGTTACATCCAAAGAATAGCAAATAGTGATTTAACTGGAAGGGTTCTATAAGAGAATAATTGGAGCAAAGCTTAAAAGCTAGACCAGGACCAACTATGAAAGGCCTTGACTACCTTTGGCTGACATGCTTACAGAGTAGCTGTTGAATGTTTTTGAGCCTGGAAGCGGTAAGAGTAATGCAGTGTTTTGGGAAGAATTAACCGTGATCTGTGGGCCAATGGCTGAGAAAGAACAGAAATCAAGAGACTCATAGTTTAGGTGTTTTTTATTTCATTTTATTTTATTTTTAAAGGAAAGTGGAGGGGCTTCTGATCCAAGAGAGTAACATGGGAAAAGAGAGGAAGTGACAGATGAGAAAGAAGCTGTAAAGGGGAGGATAACAAATTGATTATAGAAGAAAAGACAAAGGGAAAAGTCAGGTGTCCTCATGGTTTCAAATCTGGAATAAGGGAAAAGTTAAGGAAAGCAGAAGTGGTTCAGTTTGGGACATAATGAACTTGAGGTCTGACGTGAAAACCCCTCAGTAGGGAGTTCATGACAAACATAAGATGGGTGATGGCTGTAGATAAGCACTCAAGATTTGCTTGTCAGAGAGTCAAGGAAGCCAGGGGAATAGAGGCATACAATATAGGAGAAAAGTGAGGAAGCTCAGTTCTGCCACTTATTAAGTATTCAGCTTTGAGCATGTCTCTTAATTTCTGTCCTTTAACTTCCTCATTTTCAAGATGAGGATAATAAATCTAGCCCTGCCTGCTTCAAAACAGCATTCTGATGAACAAAGAAGATAATGGATGTGAAAACACTTTGTAAACTGTATAGCCCTTTGCAGCTCTTAGAGCAACGTAAAAGTTAAAACTGTGGAGAAAACCAGTATTTATAGGTTTAGAAGAAGAAGAGGTCCTACAGGAAGAAGCAGAGAACAGGAGGTTGCCTGGGTAGTGCCTGGGTAAATTCAAAACAGTGTTTCTGGGAAAGGAGATATGGTTGTACTCACTTGTTCTGGGGTCAAGGAAGATGAGAACTAAGGACTCACCATCAGACCTGGTGACTAAGAATGAAGTTTGGGGAGGGTGATCTGTGAGGAAACCAGATTATAAGGAGTTACTGTAGTGACTGGGTGTGAGGAAATGGCGGCTGCAAGGATGGATTACAGTTTTGAGATATTTGTCTGTGAAAGGAAGGAGATAAATAGGAAGACCATAATTTAAGTATAGAATTTTTCTTAGACTTGAGTGAGGTGAAAAGCTATAATTAAAATAAATCAAATGTTTTTTGGGTTTTTTTGTTTTGTTTTGTTTTGTTGGTGCCAAAACCCAGGAATAGATCAAATGTTTACTGCATGCTTACTGTATGTCATGCATGGGTGGAATAGTCTTGGAGAAGAGGAGGATCATCTCATCTCTTGTTCAGAATAAATGAGAAAACTCATCAAGTAGAAGGACTGTGTGAGAATGAACATGTTCAGGTGGATGGTAGCAGAGGAAGTCCCTGCCAGTGGCCTTGGTATTTTTGGTAAAAATGTGAGAAGGAAGTGTAAGGATAGAATTGATATCTTGAGAAATGTAGGAAAGTCTTCAAACAGTTCTCCGCATGTGCAGCTTCACTAAAATAGAACGCTTTTACTCTGTGAGCCACTAAGAGATTACATATGAGTCAGAGAACCTAGTGTAGCTGTAGATTGAGTTGATAAGGAAGGGCCTGGAGGCAAAATTGCCTTTGGTGTTTTTGTACTGCCTTATTTTTACCTCCCTGCTACTTCCATCTTTAGCTTTGGGGGAACTATTACCTAAACGTTTTCCTCTGTTTATAATAAACACAATTGAACATTTTAGGGATGATAGTTTTTTAAGTTCATGTAGGAAAAAGTATTTAAAAATTTTTTGTAAACTAAAATATTTTGTTCACAGGTAACCAGATCCAGTAGTTACACAAGAAAGTCTCAGTTCCAGGTAGAAGAGGAGGACATTGAAAAGCTAGAAATTAGGTATTTGTTTTAGAGTTTTAAAGATCTGCTTTTTTTGGTGCCAAAAGAAAATCCTAAATCCAAAATAGAAAAATCGTTAAAAGAAAATAGGTGAACCACGCTTAATAGACTTCTCTTTAGCAAGGTGGTTGATGAAACTTAGAGGAACAGGCATCTAATTTAAATTCATACTATCTTTTCAAAATCTGTTTTCCTTGCAGAAGTAGTCAAGGTGTATTTATTTAATATCAAAGATGACCTGATTTTCACCTATTTTATTATATTTTTAATTTTCACAAATTTAATTGCTCTTTAAATTTCTTAATCTAACATAATGGATGCAAAGAATATATAGAAAAGTAATTATATATTAGCCAATTTAGAAATAATTTTTTTATTCTTCTTAACATATCTGCTGTCTAACAGAAATTTCAGTGAGGTAAGAAGTCTTGTAAGATAATTCAACAGGTGCATGTGTTTGAAGTTTGTGCTATTTAGGTCTTAAATCTCTATGCTGTTTGGGAGGGAAAAGTTCTGTAAGTGCATGTACAGGTGTGGTGTTAACAGTGTGTTCATCTAAAGGGTGTATTAGTCACATGTTTGGAATGATCAGGTAATGTATTTTTTTTAATCACCTATCTTTATATATTAACTGGCTCTAATTGAGAAAGAAACTGTAGTCTTGTGTTGGTTTCTTTTCTCAAATTCAACAAGGTAACTCCAGTTCTTACTGCTATAGGTTAAAATAAAGCCTAGACTTTGAAACTAAGAAACTTAAGTGCTTTCCTTTAGACTATTTAAAATAGTTACACTCTGTGCTTATAAAATAAAAGCTACTGCAATATTTTCTTTAGTTAGTGAGGTATATGACAACGCTAACATCTCTTACTTTTAAGCATGTAAAATTAATGCTATAATGCAATCAAAGTGATTTGAAGCTACCTGTTGGCGTGTGTGCTCTTAAACATTGTTTGCAAAAAATAAAGCCAGTTTAAAATTTTCAGAATCGACTTGTGGAATAATGGAAACCTGGTCCAAGATATTTTCCTGGGTGAGATTAAGGTTCCTGTGAACGTATTAAGAAATGATTCCTCTCATCAAGCCTGGTAAGAAGACAAACATTCTAGTGAACTCCACAGTAGGTCATCCCCTTTAATAAAATGGACAAGCAAATAAATGCTTACTATATGCATATTTTTTAAAATTTGAGATAAAATAAGCCAGAAGTCATTAACTTTAATTAATTTGGTTATTAATTTATTTTTGCAGAAATAGAAGTACATTCATAGTTTTATGACTTGACCTCTAGTACTGAGATGTAAGAACTGAATTATCTAGGAATATTGTTCTGTTCAAAAATGAAATCTTAACTCTGAGGAGAAAATGAAAATCATTTAAAACATTACATAAGAGTTGCCCATGTGAGATGATGCTTGGTCACAGATCAGCATCTGCAGTCCAGAAGCCTTATTAATGGTGATAGGAACTGTGGATGTTTGAAAACAGAGGATTTATGATAGGGAATCAACTGTTAATGGGCTCTAACCAGTGATTTTTTTCCTTTACCACACCCCGCTGAAATGCACTGTGAATGGCCCTGATGTTATTTTAAATTGTCTAGGGTCAGGGCGCCTTGGTGACTCGGTTGAGCATCCATCCAGCTCATGATTTCAGCTGAGGTCATGATCTCAAGGTTGTGAAATCAAGCCCCACATTGGGCTCTATGCTCAGCTGGGAGTCTGCTTGAGATTCTACCCCCACTCCCACTCCGGAGTAAATAAATGTGTGTCTAGGGTTCAGATGTTGAGCTGATTCAGTAAATACTTTCTTGAGGTGCTCTGGTGGCTCAGTAATAGTTACTTTATTATTTTGCCTTTTCATGTCTTTAACAGTGACATTAAACTGATGGTAGATAAAACATACTGTTCATACATTAAACTAGTGTTATTTTCCTTAGCAGAATTGATGCAGAACTATCATTTTTTCTGCCGAGAGCACTTACAAGCACACCTGTCCTGCCCCTACCAGTAGGTTGCCCAGCAGCCCTCATGCTAGACTTGGGTTTCCACTGAGCATAAATAAACAGGCCTTTCTCTTTGCCTCTAAGGCCCACTATTTAGAACTTAGTTTCAGTGCCTAGAAGAGGAGTTGGAATTGTTGGAATTAAGTGTTTATTTTATTTTTTAAAAGAGATTTTATTTACTTATTTGACAGACAAAGATCACAAGTAGGCAGAGAGACAGGCAGAGAGAAGGGGAAGCAGGCTCCCTGCTGAGCAGAGAGCCCAAAGTGGGGCTTGATCCCAGGACCCTGGGATCGTGACCTGAGCCGAAGGCAGAGGCTTTAACCCACTGAGCCACCCAGGCTCCCCGGAATTAAGTGTTTAGAGGTTTCTTACTGTGGGCATCAATCTCATTTGTCTTTAAAAGAGCCTCCCTTGGGCACCTTTCTCAGTCAATTAAGTGTCTGCCTTCGCCTCAGGTCATGATCCCAGGGTCCTGGGATCGAGCCCTAAATTCTGGGTACCAGCCTAGCAGGAAGCCAGCTTCTCCCTCTGCTCCTCTCTCCCTCTGCACCTCACCCTGCTTGTTCTCACTCGCTTGCTCTCCCTTGCTGTCTCTTGCTATCTTTGTCTCTCTCTCTCTCTCTCAAATAAATAAATCTTTAAGAAAAATTTATACAACATGGAATAGAAACATCTCCTAATTCATTTATACTTCCATAGGTAGAAGGAAGTATGTGAATGCCATTTTCTTTTAAGTCAGAAATTAAATTCTTGGGCTCCTTCGTCATTTGTAGAGCTGTAGCATCCCCTTGTGGGATCGATGGTAATTGCATGAAAGCACAGGAAAAGCTTTCTTTACCTTCAGAATTTCAGGCATATTCTTTCTAATCTTGGTAGTAGGAAAGAGAATAATTATCAGTAATATAATCCTATTGTTTGAAAAGTTTCAATTTGCTTTCCTTTTTCACGTAATTTCAATTAGTATTTGTCTATTATAGTCTTTTCCTGAAAATGGGTTTTAATGGTTCCATATTTAATTTTTTTCTCAGATTACAACATGATCCAATCATTCCCCCTTTCCTTTCTTGGCTTTTCAGTTCCTTAGCAATGACATGTTCTTTATTATGAAACTTCTGTCAGATGTTAGGAGTAGCTTGTTAGTGTTGATAGTCACTCATTTTAACTTTAACCTTTTAGATAGTAGAATTTTATATGATTTTCTTATTCGATAATATACCCACATGGTTCACAGTTCAAAAGATAAAAATCTGTCCTAGTCCCTCAGCTAATCATTTTCCCTCTTCTGAGGTAGTCACTGTTTTGACTTTCTGGAAATATGTTATGGAATATAGTCAAATATGTATATATCCTTTTCCCTTCTTTACACAAGTGGGCACATACTGTATCCTGATCTGCGCCTTGCTTTTCTCACTTACCAGTGTAGTAGAACTTCAGTAAATATTTGTGGAACCTTGGTAGTGGTTAAGAGTATGGAGTCTCGAACCAAATTGCCTTGGTTCATATCTTAACCTTTGCCATAACTACCTGTGTGACCTTAGAAGGGTTACTCTACCCCTTGGCTTTGCCTTTCTCTGGCTATAAAATGGGAGCAGTACAAATAGTACCTGCCTCCCAGAGTTGTTAGAGCATGAAATGCATTCATCCTCATCAGTGAGACAAGCTGCAAGTGCAGTGACCAGGGATATAGCTCATGGCTCTCATCATTACAGTGATTGTTACTGTCATCACCATTCCTCCATCATTCCTCCATACAGAATTTCTGCATCCTTTGTTGTCATACCAGTGTTCCATTGTTTACAATGTTCGAGAATCTCACAGGCAGCCTAGTTGTCTTATTTCACCAGTTCCCATCAGTATCTTAATGTGTGCAAAACCTTTGTGTGATTGTACAAATTGGCACAATTTTCCCCCAAATATTCAACATGTAAAAGTGGACATTAAGAAAAGACAATAGAGGGACACCTGGGTGGCTCAGTCGATTAAGCATCTGCCTTCTGCTCAGGTCATGATCCCAGGATCTGGGATTGGAATTGAGTCCTACATCAGGCTGCTTGCTCAACAGTCTGCTTCTCCCTCTGCCTGCCGCTCTCCCTGCTTGTGCACACGCTCGCGCGCTCTCTCTCTCTGACAAATAAATAAAATCTTAAAAAAAAAAAAACCAGTAGATTCACATAGTAGATGAAACAAATGATTGGGGTTTTAAACATAAGCACTTTATGCATATTTAAAAGTAGATTAATATTTTACTTGAGATGAGTTGGTTGTGTAGTTTGCTAATTTGCCACCTATCTTTAATCTCCTATCTTAAGTAAAAATCCATTGATAATGCTTACCTTTATGGAACCAGAAACAGCATTCAAGTGTTAGTAGAGCTGCCTTTGAACAGTTACTTTCCAGCTTCTGAATATTACTTCATTATGCTTGTTTTCAGCATTATGAACAAATAATTGTAGTTTTTACCTGCCCACTTTAACTTCAATTATACAGACCTTGTGGTTAAAATTATTCAAATGCTAGATTTTTTTTTCTATTAAAGAGCTGTCACAATAGCTGAATCTTGAGAGCATCAGGTTTACTTTTATGCCTCTCCAATTGTGAATTAAAAAGTATATGTATAGCAACTGAATTCCACTTTCAGTTAATAATTTCTCTATTTCCTTTTTCTTATTCTTTCAAACTAAAATGCTTTACTCAAAAACTGAAGAAAATATATTTGATTTGATTTTTTTCTTTTAAATCCCTTGACCTTGTATACATGGCCATGTATCCTCATTTAACAAATCTCGAGAGTTTACTCTTTACCTCTAATTCATACAGATTACTTAGTCCACAGGGGATCCTTCGGGGTTTAAACAGCCTTTTTAAATAATGTTATAAAGTAACAAATCATGTTTATGTAGTTATATTAATAAGTACATTTATCTATGGTTATTTCTATATTTAAGTGGTAATAGTTATATATAAATTTTACATAAATAACAGCTGCATAGTGTTTACTGTGTACCTGGCACTCTTCTAAGTGCTTTACTTATATAACCTCCTTAGAGTTGTTGTAAGGATTAAATCAGATACTATTATTACCCCTTATATAGAGTAATAATAAAGTAAGGAAATAAGCGCAGAGAAATTGAGCAGTTTGCCCAGGGTCATACAGCTGAGATTTGGACCAAATACTCTGACTTCAAAGTTTATGTTCTTAACCAATTACTATAATAAATTGTACCTTAACATACATTTATTTTTTAAAGATTTTGTTTACTTATTTGAGAGAGACAGAGAGAGCACAAGTGAGGGAAAGCAAACTCCCTGCTGACCAGGGAGCCTGATGTGGGACTTGATCCTAGTTCCCAGGACCCTGGGATCCTAATCTGAGCTGAAAGCAGGCACTTGACCAACTGAGCCACCCAGCTGCCCCATAAATATTTTTTATATGTTTAAAACTCAGAAATGTTTGGTGTGCTTGGATGACTCAGTCAGTTACGGGTCCAACTCCTGATTTTGGCTCAGGTCATGATCTCAGGGTTGTGAGATGATCCCATGTCGGATTCTGTATTCAGTGTGAAGTCTGTTTAAGATTCTCTTTCTCTCCCTGTCCCTTGCCCATCCTGCCCACTCGTGCACATGTGCTCTCGTTCTCAAATAAATAAATTAAAAATGTTTTTTTTAAAACCCTCAAGAATATTCTCTGTTTTAAGCTGAAATCAAAGATTTGAGTGCCCCTTGCTTTATAAAATATTGTTCAAAGTTGAAGGGACATGGGGGAGGTTGTAAGTTCAGGGTATTTTGAAATTTTATGTTTGTTTTTTTTTTTCAAGTAGACACAGATGAGATCCTGTGCCCAAAAGGATTTCTTACCCTTCTAAAGAAACCCAAGGAAACAAGCTTTAAAAACGAGGCAGGAGTGAGGCCTTCTGAGGTTCCTGGGCATTCTAAAGGAGTGATACATAATAATTAGTAACTGGTGTAGCATTGCCCTAATTCCTCTGCACAGAACATCCCATGTTAGGATTATAGATCTATTTTGCTGGTAATTTGTAATTTGTGAGAGTAACAGAAGGACAAGGCATACTCCTTCCTCCAGTAATTTGGAGATGAGGGAATTAAAGTTGCCTTCTGAGTAAAATTTCTATAGAACAAACCAAAACAAAATCTATAAATCTGAGTAGAATATGGGGACACTGTTTAAAACTTAAGATGGATAAGTGCATCTTAGGGAGGCAGAACCAAGTTATAACTATAATACAAGTATTTCTATTTTTATATCCCATATATGGAAAACACTAGTTAAAATGGAAGAGGAATATTGGAACAATAAGAAAGGATCCTAGAAAGGCAAACGTGGGTAGGTACTACCATTTAAATACAATCAAGAGGGAAGGAGATTCTGCTCTAGAAGCATGACTACTTCCTTCATGAAACTGTTATCTTAGCTGAGAATTAAGACCACCTCAGTCTCTGTGTTGTATCTCTATCTCACCATAGTCCCTCTGATAATATGGCTTTCCAAATAGCTTACCAGTATGTAAAAAAATATATTAAACAGATGAAAGAATTGTATTAACAGGTTAAAAAAAAAAGTGTATTAGTTGCAGCAAGGAAAATAGATGAAGTGCCCGCAAACCAGTGATATTTGTTGAGGCCAAGTGGTAAATGCTGGGGGAGGTGCTGAGTTGAGGGTACTCTTTATTAATATAACCACTCTTCGCCTTACTTTTTTGAATGAACATTTGTTTGCATAATAAAATGTGTTGGTCACAAAAAAAACTCCAGGTATTTTAACTGCTTGGCTGTTGTATTTCTTTTCAAAAATTTAGAAATTGGCTTTCTGCTTTAAAGATACCATTCTCTATGCTCAGTCATTGCAGTTAGGTTTGCTTTTAGATAAAACTAGGTATCTGAATTTGCACGTCTACAAAACATATACTAGATTGTGGAACTTGACCAAAGTAATGTCCTTTTCAGAATGTTTGGCGATCAGCGAACTAGACTTTTCCCTTAAAGGTACTTCTGGGTCACCTTTGCTAGTAGGCTTATATGCAGTTATTTCCTCAGGCAAATCTTTAAAACATTATTTCTCAAATCAGAGAATAGAAACTATGAAGGCTGGGGGCGCCTGGGTGGCTCAGTGGGTTAAACTCTGCCTACGGCTCAGGTCATGATCTCAGGGTCCTGGGATCGAGCCCCACACCAGGCTCTCTGCTCAGCAGGGAGCCTGCTTCCCTCTCTCTCTCTGCCTGCCTCTCTGCCTACTTGTGATCTCTGTCTGTCAAACAAATAAATAAAATCTTTAAAAAAAAAATTCTGAAGGCTGGTGTTTCAAGATAGAGATTCTGCTTTCGTAGATAGTGATATAATTTCTTCTCCCATTAATGTCATCCCCTCATCTTTTTAAATTTTGCTTTGTTGATTATCTAGTTCTTTTATGTCTTTAATTATATCTTTCTCAAAACTAATAAATAGTCCATTAAATCCCCCCACCTTCTGTTTTTAAAGTAGTGTAATGGAGAGGCCATAGGTGGTAAATATCAACACTAATGACACTACTTTATAAAAAGTATTCCAGGTAGTAAGTAAAGGAGGAATGATAGAATTCTAAAACTGTCATTTTGGGGTGCCTCGGTGGCTCAGGTCATGATCCCAGGGTCCTAGGATCGCATCCCATATCGGGCTCCTTGCTCAGCAGAGAGTCTGCTTCTCCCTCTGCCTCACCGTTCACCCTGCATGTGCTCTCTCTCCTTGACCAAAAAATAAAGTCTTCAAAAAGAAAAATACCTATCGTTTTATAATCTGTGAAAGTTAATGACTCTAGGTGACTTATCAGTGACTGCTAATATCACAAAAAGAGAAACAGACATTAGTGCCTCTTTGTGGTACTACATAACGCTATCAGTGAAATGTTCTTGCCAGCATATCAAATCTGAATCTAACCAAGCCTCTAGATCTAACTGCCAATATACAGAAAGTACAGAGAGGACAAAGAACATGCTAAGTGACATCATGGAGATAGAGATAGATTTAGCATAATCCCAGGTGTAGAAAATTCAATTCTAGCTACCTGATTTCTTAGGGAATAGAGAGAATCTGTAGGTTAAAAGAAACTTAAGTATCAACGAGTTAAAATCTATGGACCTTGGATATGAACAAATTATAGAAAAGTGTTCATGATAAAGTTTGGGAGAGTTTGAATACGGACTGGATAATGATGATTTTTAAAAGTTATTATGTAGTTATAGTTATATGTATTGAAATATTTATAGGTAAAATTATAAGATGCCTGGAAATTGCTTTAAAATAATGCAGGAATGGGATGGGAGGAGTGAGTAGAGGTATGGCTTAAACAAGAATAGCCTTGAGTTGATGATTCCTAAAGCTAGGTGATAGGTGCACGGGGGTTCAAAAGATGTACTGTCCGCTTTACTTTTGTATGTGTTATTAAATTTTCATGATAAAAATTCTTTTAAAATAACTGAGATTTCTGATTTTGGTCCTGCAAACTCTAAACATTTTTCTTGGAAAATTTTAAAGCTCTCTTTGTTTGTACATATATTTTATGCCTTCTACTTGCCTAAAAAAATTTCATATAAATCTGATTTTTGCAAATAAAAATATTTTGAGTATAGTTACATTGTTTCTCCTTTAATAATATAAAAACCTATTTATAAACCTTCAATCACTAACTTTTTTAAAAATTAAGTTCAGATTTTTACATATATAAGATTTACTTTAAAACAAGATCACTTGGGGCACCTGGGTGGCTCAGTGGGTTAAGGCCTCTTCCTTCAGCTCGGGTCATGATCCCAGGGTCCTGGGATCGAGCCCCACGTCGGGCTCTCTGCTCAGCAGAGAACCTGCTTCTCTCTCTCTCTGCCTGCCTCTCTGCCTACTTGTGATCTCTGTCTATCAAATAAATAAATAAAATCTTTAAAAAAAACAAGATCACTTATGCCTTCTTGTGGTATGTCTTACCTATTTCAGCTAAATATGTGTTTCTTAAATTTAGTGAGATGTTATTTTTGATTATACATTGGATTTTAAATGTTTTACTTTTATTTTCCTAAATCTACAAGGTAATCAAACTCATTCAGCCCCTTTGAGATCTTATTTTTTTACTTTAAGTTTACTTTAATTTTTACTTTTTGCTTCCCAGATAGATTATAGCTTTCTAGTTCAATATATAACTGATATTAAGCTTCTGAAGATTGATGATTGGCTACTTATAAAGTGTCCTAACCTTAAATACTAAGTTGACTTTTTTTGGTTTGGGTTTTTGTTTTTGTTTTTGTTTTGCAGCTTAACTGTTTATTTACCTCACCCACTTGGATGCTCATTATCATCTCATGTAGTCAGTTGTATTTTTACTTTAGGTACTTGCTACAACCAAGAGACAATGGAAATAAGTCATCTAAAACTGATGATCTGGGGTCTCTTCGATTAAATATATGTTATACAGAAGACTATGTGCTTCCATCAGAGTACTATGGTCCTTTGAAAACGTTGCTGCTAAAATCACCAGATGTTCAGGTATTTAAAAATCTTAAGGGTATGATTTAATATGAAATGGCTAAAATAATTCTGTAAATTATGTAGAAAATATTTCAGAGTATCAAGTTTTATTAAAATGGGGTGGTTGTGTGTGTGTGTGTAAAATTTATCTGGACCACAGTACTGTGATTCCAGGACATGCTTGAAATTTTCATCTCTGAGAAAAGTTTTTAAAAATTAAATATTGTTCTATACAACAGTAATAGTCAATAAATATGCTTGAATTACTTATACAGGCTAGTGATTGAACATTTAGTCATATTTCCTTGATTTTGTGCTTGTTTTTTGCCTTTCTATATTCTAGCCGATATCTGCCTCAGCTGCTTACATTTTGGGTGAAATTTGTCGAGATAAAAATGATGCTGTTTTGCCTCTTGTACGACTGCTGCTGCACCATGATAAACTTGTTCCTTTTGCCACTGCAGTGGCTGAATTAGACTTGAAGGATACACAGTAAGAGTTATATTAAAATGTTAATTATGTGTGTTGAGATTGGATTTTAGTTTGCCAAATTGTTTTTGTAATTTCACTTCTTTTGTGTTGACCAGCCTTACTGAATAGGATTCTGAAAAGAACTGCTTAGCAAGAGATAAAAGGCAGTTCTTCAAGTTAGCAAACAGTATTCACCAACAACAACATTAACAGTTAATGAAGGGTTTTTTTTATTCAGTGTCAAAGTTTCCTGTTACTCATCTTTGCTACTGCTTACAATGATTCACGTGTCACCGATTAAGTACTAGGTCAGAAGTTGGGTTGGGTTTTTTCCTTACCCATTATGTATCACCCCTATATACATATATGTGATACCATGAAAAGCAGTCAGGTGATTTTCCAGTCCTGTCATAGCACTGTTTCATACATACAAACATTACTTTTGTAGTTCATTAATATCATTTGCTTTTTTTTTTAACTTACTATTTTAGTAAGTTTGAAAAGCCTAATGGCAGCAAGTTTTTTTTTTTTTAATTTAAATTCATTAAATTAACATATAATGTATTATTGGTTTCAGAGGTAGAGGTCAGTGATTCATCAGTCTTACATAATACCAGTGCTCATTACATCACGTGCCCTCTTTAATGTCCCATCACCCAGTTACCCCATTCTCCCCACCCCCATCCCTCCAGCAGCCCTCAGTTTGTTTCCTATGATTAAGAGTCTCTTGTGATTTGTTTTCCTCTCTGATTTTGCCCTTTTTTCCCCTCTCTTCCCCTCTTATCCTCTGTTTTGTTTACCAAATTCTACAAATGAATGCAATCATAATGATAGTTGTCTTTCTCTTATTTTGCTTAGCATAAAACCCTCTGTTCCACTCATGTCATGCAAATGGCAAGATTTCATTCTTTTTGATAACTGAGTAGTATTTCCGTGTGTGTGTATGTGTGTGTGTTTATACACACGCCACATCTTCTTTATACATTCATCTGTTGATGGACATCTGAGGTCTTCCCATAGTTTGGCTGTTGTGGACATTGCTGCTATAAACATTGGGGTGCACGTGCTCTTTCTTTTCACTATATTTATGTCTTTGGAATAAATACCCAGTAGTATAATTGCTGGGTCGTAGGGTAGCACTATTTTCAACTTTTTGAGGAGCCTCCATACTGTTTTCCAGAGTGCCTGTACCAGCTTGCATTCCCACCAGCAGTGTAAGAGGGTTTCCCTTTCTCTGCATCCTCGCCGACATCTGTCGTTTCTTGAGTTGTTAATTTTAGCCATTCTAACTGGTGTGGAGTGGTATCTCGTGGTGGTTTTGATTTGTATTTCTCTGATGCCGAATGATATTGAGCATTTTTTCATGTGTCTGTTGGCCATCTGTATGTCTTCTTCATCTTACATCTTGGCAGCAAGCTTTTTAAATGGATGGTAAAGGGGCGCCTGGGTGGCTCAGTGGGTTAAAGCCTTTGCCTTCTGCTCAGGTAATGATCTCAGGGTCCTGGGATTGAGCCCCTCATCAGGCTCTCTGCTAAGCGGGGAGCCTGCTTCCTCCTCTCTCTCTCTGCCTGCCTCTCAGCCTACTTGTGATCTCTGTCTGTCAAATAAATAAACAAAAATCTTTAAAAAAAAATAATAAATAAATGGATGGTAAAAATCACTAAAATTGTATATATAGCCAAAGTCATGTATCTCATGTTATGGATTTCACAGCGTCTGTTTACTGCTCTTGGTTTCACCTTATTTCTGTTTGTATTTCAGAGATGCAAACACAATTTTTAGAGGAAATTCCTTGGCTACCCGATGTCTGGATGAGATGATGAAAATAGTGGGAGGGCACTACCTGAAAGTCACATTAAAACCTATTCTAGATGAGGTACGGGCTATACCTCTGATAATTGAAGTCTCTGTGGCCTCATGATACAGCCTCTCTTTCATCAAGTGACGTAGTGATAGGGATGATACACCTCTTCATGTATTACTGAAAGAATAAGGCTGAACCCTTCAGAAGTACCTTTCCATCAGTGGACTTTTACTGAAAGGGCACATTTAGTATAATCTATGTAATTTTGGGGGGATTACTGATTTCTTTTCTTTTTTTTTATTGTTGTTGTTACTGGATTTCAGTTTTAGCTAGAATTTCAAATATATGAGAAATGAATTTTGACAGTTCTTTTGCAGTATTGTATATATTATCTCTGGATTGGGGATATAAACTTTGTTATGGTTTTAATTTTTATAATTGTATTATCAGGAAAATAGTTATTTTCATTTTGCCAAATTATTTATAAAAGAGCATTAAATGAAAAATTAATCTGTCTTCCAGATATGTGAATCCTCAAAATCCTGTGAAATCGATCCTATTAAATTGAAAGAGGGAGATAATGTAGAAAATAATAAGGTAAGTCCTTGTTATCTTTATAACTGCATTAAAATGGGCTTTCTGCCAAACATAATCTTCCATAATACTGTATGTTAGGATGTAGTGCTTTTTATTCTTTACTTAATGCTTATACTATTAGCATTTCCTGTGTCTAGTTTTTAGAATGTTGTTATTTCATCATGGGGTTTCATTTTATTTTTATTCTTGATTATCTCTCTTTGGCTCTAGTAACAGTAATGGAATAAGGCTGTATCTAGTTGCAGCCTCCATTCTAGCCATTCCTTTGGAGTCAGACTGACCAGGCTAAGTGGCATAATGACTTGGTCAACCAACATTTTAGTCATGTCTGGGAAAACAGTGACTGTTGTAGAGTCACAGGTTTTCATTGCACCGAATAAAATTGCCATAGTGTCCGTGTGCCCGCATGTCTGGGTTATTTCCCTGATTTCCCTTTAGATCATTTTATTCTCTGTTGCTTCTTGTGAAATTTATTCCATACATTCACCAGTTATATTTAGCTGATCTCATTCGAATTTGTTAAACAAGATCAAGATATAAATTGTCCTTTAAGTGAATTTAGAGAAGGGAAGCAGAGCTTTAGTATACTGGATAGTAACTGCCTATTCTCGTTTTCACTGCATTGTTTTCCATAAAGCCTATGGAAAATGTGTAAGAGTTAAAATCTTGATGTTTACCTTGTTAAATCCTACAGGAGAATCTGCGCTACTATGTAGACAAGTTATTCAGTACAATTGTAAAATCAAGTATGAGCTGCCCCACTGTAATGTGTGATACCTTTTATTCTCTAAGGCAAATGGCTACTCAGAGATTTCCTAGTAAGTGCCTTGTTTTACTAAAACACGCCATTTCTTTTTCTGTATTTGATTTTTTTTATAGATTTACTGTGGATTTGGCTTATATGAAATGTTTAAAGTTTATAGGTACCATCTTCTTTGCAAAATAGTTACAGCTTTTTTATGAAACATCTCGTTTAATTTCCTTACTATCTCAAAACATACGTTGTTTATTTCAGTGTAATGACAACTTATTACAAAGAGCAAATAAAAAATCACCATTATTTTTAAGAAAGGTAAACATTTATACTAGGTACTTACGAGATTGTTAAATGTAATAACACCTTTGTTATTTTTACCTTTTTCACTTCATTTAAATAATGAAAATTTTTAGTTCAATACAGCTGACTGGATTTGACAGTTTGAGAATGCTAAGGTTTTAGAAAATGCTAAGGACATTTTTAAAGACATGGTTCGAGACATTAGAAACATCTCTGTTGCAATAGACATAGAATTTTGAGGACATATATCAGTCAATACATGCTTTAATTTGGTAAAATAGCTGTGTCAAGGCTTTGTTTAGAAACACATAAAAATAAGAGTTGCTATCTCTGATTATCAATATTTGAAATTATTCTAATTACATGCATCTCTAATAAGTAAATAAACTTGCTATAACTGTCTTTCCAGATCTGCCTATTGTAATAAGGGGAAAGGGGAGGAAGTAAGGTGACTACTTAAATTATTAGTCTTAGCCAGATGTGTGAGACTGTAAGTGTACTTCTGTAACCACCTGAAGAATTTATTTTGTTCTTCTAAGTGTGACGCATGGTGTGTGCTTTTATCAGCCCCTTGACTAAATTTACCCAGTGCTAAAGTCATAGGACTGAGTTGTCTAACTAATGTGTATAAATTCAGACCTAGATGCCTTTGCTAATTCTACTAAAGACATAAACAGTCAACTTCAAATAAGTATACTAAATCTAGTCTTTTTTTATTTTTTATTTTGATTTTTTTTAAAGATTTTATTTATTTATTTGACAGAGATCACAAGTAGACAGAGAGGCAGGCAGAGAGAGAGAGGGGGAAGCAGGCTCCCTGTTGAGCACAGAGCCCGATGCAGGACTCGATCCCAGGACCCTGAGATCATGACCTGAGCCAAAGGCAGCGGCTCAACCCACTGAGCCACCCAGGCGCCCCTCTTTTTTTATTTTTTAAATACTTTATTAATTTGACAGAGAGAGAGAGAGATCACAAGTAGAGAGGCAGGCAGAGAGAAAGGGGGAAGCAGGCTCCCCACTAAGCAGAGAGCCTGATGCGGGGCTCAATTCCAGGACCCTACGATCATGACCTGAGCTGAAGGCAGAGGCCCAACCCACTGAGCCACCCAGGCGCCCCTAACTCTAGTCTTTACAACACAAGTAAAGGGAGCAGAGCTGTTAATATAACACTGAAGTTATGTTTTTAAATAGTGAGTTAAATCATGACAAGCACATTGAGTATTTAGTGAGTGAACACACAGTGCTAGCCTGCATTATCTCCTACTCCTACTCTAATGCTCACACCACCTCATGAGGTGTGAGATACTGCTCCCCTTAGGTAAATAATGAAACTGAGGTTTAAAAATGTTATGTAACTTCCTCGAGGTCCAAGACATGGCCAGCAGATAAGAAGGGTCTCCAACCTGGGTTTGGCCTCTTCCAGAGCATATTGCTAGTCATTGGACTCTGTACTATCCAGTGATCTTGGCCTTAAAAAATATTTTTAATTCTGTTTATAGAAATTATCTAAAGTACTTTTTATGCCTTTTTATAAAAGCGTGTCTCTTTTACTTTTTTGTTGGATTAAATAGTAATATATTTTCATATCTTCAGTGGACTACAGTAGTGATAGTTTTGTTGTCATAAAATATTTTCATACTTTCATACTTTCTCATTTCTGTTACCGTGGGAAGACGAATGGAGAGTAGGGAGGAGACAGTGGGCAGCAAGTATTATTGAAGAACTACAAGTTAAATGGCTTGCGCATTGAGTGACTTTTATAAGAGTTAAAACTCAAACCAAATCCAGACTTTTTTTCCCCTTTACTGCCTGCTTCTCTGTCCTCTGATGTTAAGTATTGACTCCACTCTGAAACAGAAGCAGTAGGTGAATGACAAAAACCGCAAGTTGTCTTCAGTTCATCTTCATTTTTATATGGAATATTGATCACTTTTTTAAAGGAAAGATTCCTGTCAGTTGTTTTTATTGCATTGTCTTTGATATTATCAAGAGGGGAAAATTGAAGCAATATTCTAAAACTGAAAATAACCTATCCTGGTCTTAAAGGATTCAGTATCACCACTAAGTAGTGGTAGATACTACTTTATTTTTGTTGAAATTTCAGGAGTCTCTCCTTGCAGATGAGGAAAGAGGTATTTTTCCTAATTAAGATATATCTGAAAACCTGGTAGCTTTTTTGCCTTTCTTTTTAAAAAATTTTTTGTTATTCCTTTCAGATTTTTTTTAGTCATAGGATTTTTTCCTTTAATTTAGTCATAATCATTACTATCATTTCATCAGCTCAGTCTCCACTAGACAAATTATATTGATCTCCTATTTAGTTTACATGTTTTTCAATATTTTTTATTTTGTCATCTTTGTTTTTTAATTCAGTGTTTTTGTGCATGACATTTCACCATTTTTTTCCTGCAGATGACCCTCATGTTCAGTATTCTGCAGTGAGCAGCTTTGTATTTCTTCGTTTCTTTGCTGTAGCCGTAGTATCACCTCATACTTTTCATTTGCGACCTCATCATCCAGTAAGTGTTGTTCTTCTCAAAGCTTTATTTCATTTTTATTTATTTTTATTAAAATTTTAAAAAGACTATAACAAGCCAGTTTCACTTAGCTGTTTTCTTATAACTGGTACTTAAATTTACTGGGCATTTTCCTTGGCTATTTCAGTCTTTCAGAGAAGGCTGAAAATTCCAGTTTTTGTTGCTGTTAAAAGATATTGTGCAAGAGTAATAAAATGTTGATAGTTGTTGAAGCTTGATGGTAGGTACGAAGAGGATCCATTGTATTTACCCTCCACTATTGTGTGTGTTTGTAAATTTCCATAATACTAGAGTTGTTTTTGTTTTTGTTTTTTCATGAGTTACAGGTTTAGTTTAATCTCACAGGTATTTTTATATCTCACAGAAGTTTGAAGAGGTGTAGAAACTTTGATTGGAACATAATTTGGTATCTCCACATTTTTTACTTTTTATTCACCTGATATTATATAAATATAAAAGATTTAAAACTTTAAAAATGTTCTGGAGTCCTACTTAATTGTTTATATCTGAATCTACTGCATAGATGTACATGTTTCTTAACATTTTAAAACTCCTTTTTTTGCTCTTTCTTTCCTCCTAATATGGAGTATTTTTGCTGATTGTTTAACCTTTTATGTTCCAAATATTTTATAATCTTATCTAATTGCTTTCCTTGCTGATTGGTGTGACACATAATAATAATAATAATAATAATAATAATAGCCAACATTTACTTAGGGCTTTGTAGCAGGCCTTATTCTAAATACTTCATGTGGGGTTTTTTTGTTTTGTTTTGGTTTTTTGTTTTTTTTTTTACTTCATGTGTTTTAACTTACTTTGTCCTCCCTGTGAGGTATTCTGTTATCATCCCCATTGCAGATAAGAATATCACAATTCAGCAATTTCTCTGAATTGGTCACACAACTGGTCAAATATGATTTGATCTCACTCAGTTTGAACTGGTTAAACTGGAATGCTATCTCCTTCAGTCTTCTCAGTCTTTGAGCTCATCCCTGTTCTTTCTGGCCTCTTGGGCAGTAAAGTGTTCAGACATCTGTAATATTTCCATCATGTGACCCTGCCTTGTATTCAGACTTGGATTTGTATATTTCCTAACAGATGTTGCAATAAAGTCCTTCTAGCCACAGACTTCGTATTTTAGGTCACTTTTCCAATCAGTATGCTAGAAGGACTAGTTTATACTGTGTTATATAACCTTATTATTTGCTTTTAAATGTAAACTTACCTCCCTTTTCAAGAACTTTTCATTCTAATTGGGAAAATAGGACAAATATGAGATACATCATCTAAAACTAGTACCTGATTTTTACCAAGTTAAGGCATACTATGGAAATTGAGAGCACAGAGTAATCCCAGAAACCTGGGAGTAAATGGGATTATCAAGACCAGTATTGAAAGGTAGGGTGATTTGCGAGGAGAACTGATTAATGGTTATTGGATGTTATGTTTAGACATTCTTTTAATTTTGAGAAACCAGTTTTAGTAGAGCACAAGAAAATCAGATTGTAGAAGATTAAAAAATAAATAGATAAATGTAGTTTTTACCCAGGAAATATATCAAAATTGAGCTTGCCCTTTTGCTAATAAAAGACATAGGTAAATTCAAACAAGTACATGTGTGTACATACACACATGAGTGAATAATCTTTTTAAAATGCTGATTTTTAAAATATGGGTTATGTTAACACTGACATGGTAGACTCCTCTTTTTTTTTTTTTTAAGATTTTATTTATTTATTTGACAGACAGAGATCACAAGTAGGCAGAGAGGCAGGCAGAGAGAGAGAGAGAAGCAGGCTCCCTGCTGAGCAGAGAGCCCGATATGGGGCTTGATCCCAGGACCCTGAGATCATGACCTGAGCCGAAGGCAGAGGCTCAACCCACTGAGCCACTCAGGTGTCCCAGTACACTACTCTTTTGAGAAGTTTCATGGTGGGGGAGGAAAAAGAATTGAACCATTTTTCTCATCATACCCCTCATTCTCTCATTGATAGTGTTCCTTCAGGACTCAGTCAACGCAGACTTCTCTAATGTCTAGTCTGGGTTAGGTTCCTCTCTTATGTATACCTGTAGCATCCTGTGGCTTTCTGTGTCTTGACGTTTGTCATACTGTTCTATAATTATCTGTTTACAGTCTCTGAATGTGGAGTGTCAATACCCAAGAGCAAGGGTTGAATCTTTTTCAAGTTTGTGAATCCCAAGCACAATACACAGTTTCTAGGATAAGTAGACACTCGGTGAATGTTTGGTAAATGAAAGATAGTAGCTCAGAGAGGGAGCTGGTCAAATGATGAGTCTTCTCCAAAATGGGAAAATTGATATGTAGTTTAAGCAGAAGAGAAGAAACCAACAGAAAGGGAGAAGTTGAAGAGAGAAGAGGGCTTGCTAATAACCAGATCAGTATCCTGGAGGATTTAGATTGTTTGAAAAGAAAAAATGATGGGTGTAAACTTTGGGGAAAGAGTAATTCCTCCTTTGAGATATGGTGAACCATATGAAGTTGTTTTATGTTTGTAGATCAAAAGTAGTTAAATAATAGTGATTCCATATGGTTCAACCTAATATAAGGAAAAGAGCATAAGATAGTTGTTTTGAAGTGAAAGTCAACATTTTAGTTGAATTTAATAAAAGTTATAAGGCATCTACTAGATGCCTGTGCCAGGCTGTGTGCTAGGTACCAGATGTCTAAGGTACTGGACAGCCATAAAAAATTATGATGGCAGATGGTAGCAGGGGAAGAATTTAGAACAGCTTGTATGTGGAGTACACCAGGGAATCAGTAGTAACTAAATGATATGATTGTCACATAGTAGTAAGGGCTGTGTTGATGTAAACAAATGTCTGATGTGCAGTAATTGTATAAAATACGCTTTGCTCTTTTTAGTTCAGGGAAATCATAACCTAAAACAATGATCTTAAAACCAAATTTGAGGGGCGCCTGGGTGGCTCAGTGGGTTAAGCCTCTGCCTTCTGCTCGGGTCATGGTCTCAGGGTCCTGGGATCGAGCCCCACATCGGGCTCTCCGCTCAGCAGAGAACCTCCTTCCTGCTCTCTCTCTCTGTCTGCCTCTCTGCCTATTTGTGATCTCTGTCTGTCAAATAAATAAAAAATATTAAAAAAAAAAACCACAAATTTGAACAGGGAAGTCCTGATGAAATTCAGTTCAAATTCATTTTATTAGCCATTGTTAAGAATCTTGGTGTGCCTCAAAGGCAGAGAATTGTAGGGATTTTTTTTTTTTTTTTAGATTTTATTTATTTATTTGACAGAGGGAGAGAGAGAAGGGGAAGCAGGCTCTCCCCTGAGCAGAGAGCCCGCAGAGAGCCCGATGCGGGGCTCCATCCCAGGACCCTGAGATCATGACCTGAGCCGAAGGCAAAGGCTTAACCCACTGAGCCACCCAGGTGCCCCTGTAGGGATCTTTTATACATATGATGGAATTCTGGATGTTCTAGCTAAAATATTTCTGAATAAATTTAATTAAGGTGTGTAACTACCTCATAAGTATATCATAATGATCATATCCCCGATATTCCTTTTTTTCCAGATTGCCTTATATCCTGGTCATCTCTTCTCCTTCACATTCACTGTCATTTTCAATGTGGGGTTACTAAAATATTAAGGAATGTAACCAAAAACTAAACTAAAGCAATTTTTGTATCTAAAGTTTCTTAAGTCTGCGTTTCAGTGGAAGATACTGTTTATTTGAATCTCCAAAATGAAGAAATTCTATATGTGATAGGAGAATTGGTTATACAGATATATGGATTGGTAGAAACTCATTGGGTTATGTACATTTAAAATCTGTTCATTTCAGGTAAAATCTGTTCATTGAGGTAAATTATACCTCAATTTAAAAAAAAAAGGGAGCAAGGACTCATCAGGGCAACTGCTTAGTCCATTTTATTTATATTTAGATTTTTTGGTAGGCAGGCCCAAAAAATACCTTGGATAACAGACCCAAATAGTTACCTTCTGCTAAGATACTACACGAACCAGGTAACTTCTCATTTCTTAAGTTTAATTAGGTCTTTGAAAAAAAAAAAAAATTAGGTCTTTGCTTCCATGATAAAAATAATTGATTGTACAAGCTGTATCAGTTATTGAATAGGGTTAGAGGTGGATTGAGTACAGAAAATTTGAAAACTGCCATTTTAAGTTACAAGGTAGAAGAGGTAGATGTGATTGATGTTTCAAAAGTGAATATAGTTTGTTAGGTAATCCAAGCTGCCATACTGTACAAAACAACATATGTAGTATCAATTAAAGTGCGGCTTTCAGAAGTAACACATTGTTGAATACAGTTACTTTGGGAGGAATTATAAATGACATCTGGCTTCTTTAAATCTCTTAATTCCTTAGTCTGGTGAGTTCTGCACATCGTAAACTAGAGTTTGAGTGAACATTTTTTAATCACTGTATTAAAGTAATGTAGCCTATTCACTCCCTTCTACCTCTTACACAAATTCTGTTTCTTAAAAATTTAACAGAAATTTTGTCTTTTTTACATTCTTTAGGATCCACAGACAGTTAGAACATTAACCCTCATCTCAAAGACCATTCAAACTTTGGGAAGCTGGGGAAGTCTGTCCAAAAGCAAGGTAAGTCTTTATATCTTTTGCTTTGTATTCACACTTCTAAATCTTGTTATACCTTAGGATCCCTTCTCTCTCACTTATTCCCTTCCAAATTAAAAACAAAGCAAAACCAAAAATATGCATATACATATGCAATAGTCATCTTTTAGATAACTGTTGTCTCTTAGTTACCTGTTAATGAAGTTTTATTTGAACTAATACATCTAACTAAATTTATTTGCATAAAATATACTCAGTCTTTTAATTTTTTTGTTTTGGAAAATGTTACTTTCATTTAAAAATGTAATTTACATTAACATGAAATAGGATTGTTATTTATATCAAAATAAAAAATGAATTAGCAAGCATTTAAATTTGTAAAAAAAAATAAATTAAGCAGAGGAGAGAGTCTGGTGAACAGATCTAAGAACCGTCTATGAATCCGTGCCATAATCATCTAACAGTTGTTGAAAGAAATCCTACTCCAAACCCTATAATTCTCTTGAAATATATGATTGAATCCTTTAAGGCCTTAATCCTCAGCTTAGAAATGCAGTTCATTATAGTCTTAGTTCTCTACTTAACATACATAAATTCCGTGTGTTTTTTTTTTTTCCTAGTCAAGTTTCAAAGAGACATTCATGTGTGAATTTTTCAAAATGTTTCAAGAAGAAGGATATATTATAGCAGTTAAAAAGGTATGATTGTTTTACTCTGGAAAATTAACATTTCTTATCATATAGCATTGGGGAAATGTTAGCATTTCATGTTACTCCTAGAAGTCAAGCCCCAATTTAAAAAAAGTAACGTTTAAACTATACATCAGATACAAAGAGGCTGTCTTTTTCTTCCTTCTACCATACAAAACTGTGGGATTTTTAAGATTTTATTTATTTATTTGTCAGAGAGAGAGAGGGAGAGAGAGCGAGCACAGGCAGAGGCAGAGGGAGAAGAAGGCTCCCCGCCGAGCAGGGAGCCCGATGTGGGACTCGATCCCAGGCCGCCGGGATCATGACCTGAGCTGAAGGTAGCCGCCCAACCAACTGAGCCACCCAAGCGTCCCGGGTCAGATAATTTTTGATTGCAGTCCCTCACAATCAAAACTTATCCTTGTATATTATAGGATGTTTAGCAGCATCCTTGGCCTCTATCAATTAGATGCCAGTAGGATGCCTCAAGTTTTGATAACCAAAAATGTCTGTAAACACTGCCAGGTGTTCCCTGAGGAATAAAATTGTTTCTGATTAAGAACCTCTGGTCTAAGGAGAGTAAAGTCTTAGGATGGTGCCTGATTCATAGTGGGTACTTGTCATAGTAAAAAAATACATGAATTATTGAAGAGTTTTATAAACAACATAAGCTGTAGTAGTAACTTGAGGAAAGTTACTGTAAATTAAAATGTATTGTAAATGCACAAAAGACCACAGTGTATAATAGCCTAACACAAGGCCTATAACATACAAAAATTGCTGTACTTAGAAATCAGGAATGTAAAAAAAAAAAAAACAGGAATGTTTTGAAAAGATCTTTAATTTCTTGTGTCTTTAATTCTGAATCATTCTAAACAAAATGTAGTTTTATTATAAAATGCTAAAATTCATAAAGTTACTTTGAAATACACCTAAATTAAGCTTGAAGAAATACTGTATTGTATTTTATCATGATTCTGAGTTAATGAATCAAAATTAGCAAGGCTAGATTTTAAAGATTTTACTCAATTTCTGTATCATGATTGATTCACAGTTAACTGCCAAGAGTATATATTTGTTGAAGTATATGTCTGTACTTTTTGTGTGTGTGCTTAGAATTCTTACAGGGATTCAGTAAATGAAAAAGGGTGATTTTTTAAAGAAGCCAGTTGGAATATTTTTCATCTAGAATAGTGCAAGTTCAACCAAAATCTTTTTAGGCAACCACTGAAGGCTTTTGAGCAGAAAGACTTTAAAAAGAATAGGCAAAGGAAAAGCTGCCCTTTTATTTGTAGGACATTGTTGAAACATTTGTGGGACAGTGTAGGCAGACTTTTGTTGGCAAGATTATAATGTACTTTTGTTTTAGGGTTGTTTTGCCATTTTTTTATGACCTATGCTATGGTAGCAGCTGATTTTTTTTTTTTTTTTCCTATCAGAATGTGTAGAGTTGATAATGTGAGTGAAGAAAATACTTAAGGGTGCCAGGAATTGAGCCTGTTCCTGATCTGTCCTGTGTCACCTACTCACATTCTCATGGGCTATCACCATAGTACATTTCTTGTTTTAGATGTGGATCTAGACTCCTAGGATAGGATATTTTATCCTAATCTGAGAGTTTTCTATATTATTTGCTAAGTCTAGATATGTACATTGCTAGAAATTGCAAAAGCCTATGAATCCCACTTTCTCATTTGTATTGGTGTACTGTTCCCACAGAATTTAGGAAGGGCAACATGGATAGTTCTATTAACAGAGTGACCATATAATTTAGTGTCCAAACCTGGGTACTTTAAAGAGTGAAAATGAGTACTATTGATAATGTTGGGACCACAGCTATAGACAGGGATGGCCCTGAGTAAATTGGGACCTATATTCACCCTCCATATAGTTCATCTTAATTTTTATGTTTTCTTTCCCTTTATTTTTTTTTAAAGATTTTATTTATTTATTTGACAGAGATTACAAGTAGGCAGAGAGGCAGGCAGAGAGAGAGAGGAGGAAGCAGGCTCCCTGTGAGCGGAGAGCCCGATTGTGGGGCTTGATCCCAGGACCCTGAGATCATGACCTGAGCTGAAGGCAGAGGCTTTAACCCACTGAGCCACCCAGGCGCCCCATTTTCTTTCACTTTATATATATTTATCCCATAGTTTCTTATAAATATAACAGATAATAAATCCAGTAATTATAAATAAATGATAAATAATTTTCAAATAAATCAGTGCCTTCAGGCAAATGCTAGGAAATAAAATATTCAAATGTCTCTTACCCGCCATTAGTGGATGGTCCATCTATAAGAACTGGCCCATCCTATGTGATAGGACACTTGTTCAGTTTCTTTGTATGCTTTTTAAAAATTTATTAATTGTTTTGTAATTAACATACAATGTATTATTTGCTTCAGAGGTATAGATCTGTGAATCATTGGTCTTACACAGTGCACAACACTTGCCATAGCACATACCCTCCCCAGCGTCCATAACCCAGCCACCCCATCCCTACCCCAACCCCCCAGCAACCCTCAGTTTATTTCCTGAGATTAAGAGTCTCTTACGGTTTGTCTCTCTCCTGATCCCATCTTGTTTCATTTTTTTTCCCTCCCTACCCTCCACAACCCCCTGCCCTGCTTCTCAAATTCCTCATATCGGAGAGAGCATATGATAATTGTCTTTCTCTGATTGACTTATTTCACTTAGCATAATACCCTCTAGTTCCATCCACATCATTGCAGATGACAAGATTTCGGAGTTTTGATGGCTGCATAGTATTCCATTGTGGATATATATATATACCACATCTTCTTTATCCATTCATTTGTTGATGGACATCTAGGTTCTTTCCATAGTTTGGCTATTGTGGACATTGCTGCTATAAACATTGGGGTGCATGTGCCTCTTCAGATCACTACATTTGTATTTTTAGGGTAAATACCCAGTAGTGCAACTGCTGGGTCATAGAGTAGCTTTATTTTTGACTTTTTGAGGAACCTCTCTACTGAGTTCCAGAGTGGCTGCACCAGCTTGCATTCCCACCGACAGTATAGGAGAGTTCCCCTTTCTCCACATCCTCGCCAACATCTGTTGTTTCTTGTTAACTTGAGCCATTCTGACCGGCATGAGGTGGTATCGCACTGTGGTTTTGATTTGTATTTCCATGATGTTGAGCACTTTTTCATGTGTCTGTTGCCCATTTGGATGTCTTCTTTGCAGAAATGTCTGTTGGTTGTGTACTTTTTTTTTTTTTTTAAGATTTTTATTTATTTGGGAGAGAGAGCACAAGAGAGAGTCGGAGGAGGGAGGGAGAGAGAGAATCTTTTTTTTTTTTTTTTAAGATTTTTATTTATTTATTTGACAGAGATCACAAGGAGGCAAAGAGGCAGGCAGAGAGAGAGAGGAGGAAGCAGGCTCCCCACTGAGCAGAAAGCCCGATGCAGGGCTCAATCCCAGGACCCCGGGATCATGACCCGAGCGGAAGACAGAGGCTTTAACCCACTGAGCCACCCTCGTGCCCCGGAGAGAGAGAATCTTAAGCAGGAGCTCTGCCTCACAACTCTGAGATCATGACCTGGGCCAAAATCAAGAGTCGGATGCTTAACTGACTCAGCCACCCAGGCGCCCCATTTAGTTCCCTTATATACCTGTTCTGTATCACCACATATAATATAATGCAAAAGAAACTCTGTTCTTGCTCCTTCGCTTACCAAGATTTCTTTCTTATGTGCTAGAAGTAAACATTGGAAAAAATTTTTAGTGTGGCTCTAGTTGCAGTCTTAAGCCAGTCTTGAGAGAATATAACTCCACATGAATTCTACTTTAGATTAGGTACTTGTGCCTTTTTGCCTCAGTATCATCACTATTTGAATGTACTTTTTTTTCCTTAGTCCCAAGTGGGACAACATAGAAAAGTATAAAGGAAAAAGCAAGGGCTAGACAAAGAGGCAGTTCATTTATGTGACAAAATAGAATTCCTCTCTAAGAACAAGAATTGTTCCTTGAAATACTAATTTCTCTTTCCTATGAAGAGACAGCCATGTGCCAGGAAGCTCTTGACCAGTCAAGGTAGCATGTTCATGAAGCTAAGTGCTCTTCACAGGAGTGGCTTGCCATTGCTAGAGATGGCTACTCCAAATTTTCTTGAGCCACCACCTTTCCATTTTCCCTAGGAAGTTTATAAGTGGTGATTAGATTCCACGTTCTTCCAGAGAACCCAATTACATTTCAGTCATAATCATGAAATACTATCTCTCAGGGCTGCAGTCAGTTGTACATAATAGAATGCAGCAAAATCTTTTCTGTGAAAGGCCAGTGAGTAAATATTTTAGGCTTTCCTGGCCACATAAGGGGTCTGTCCCATATTCTTCTTTGTTTTTGTTCTTGCAGCCCTTTAAAAATATAAAAACTGTTCTTAACTCATAGGCCTTGCAAAAAAAGCAGGCTGTAGGTTGAATTTGGCCACTGAGCCATAATTTGGTGATCTTGACATATAATATAGGTTCACAGTCCTTTATCTAAAATCTTTGGGATTTTATCTGAAATATTTCAGAAGTCAGTCTTTCAGAGTTTTAAAAGATAATAGGTCTGTGCTATATACCTATTATACCCCCATGGGGCCCGAGGTAACACACCATAATCAAACATAGAGTACAATGTATAAATACTCACACTAAGTAAGATAAATACAGACTATAGATAGCCTTTTTTTTTTAAAGATTTTATTTATTTATTTGACAGACAGAGATCACAAGTAGGCAAGAGAGGCAGGCAGGAAGAGAGAGGAGCAAGCAGGCTCCCCGCGGAGCAGAGAGCCCGATGCGGGGCTCGATCCCAGGACCCTGGGATCATGACCTGAGCCGAAAGCAGAGGCTTTAACCCACTAAGCCACCCAGGCGCCCCGTATAGATAGCCTTTGATAGTTCAGATTAAGTTGTGCCCCCAGATGGGTTTACTGTAAATCAAAAAGCAAAACAACTCTTTTTATTCAGAACTTTATAGATTTCAGAATGATAGTTTAAGGACTGTAAATGGAGCTATTTTTTAGGGAAACACATTCTGGGTTTTAAGTGACTTGAGAATAAACTTTTTAGAACACCTATCCAGTGTGTAACTTAGGACTTCCTCTACAATTAAATATGTGTTTTGCTTTATAAGTTATAATTATATGTATTCCTTAAAGAACTTTATAATATTATCAGTGATATTAAAGATAAACTGAATTTTTGATGTATGTTATCACAAAGTGTAATTTTTGCCCATTTCTCTATTTAGTTCTTGGATGAAATTTCATCTACTGAAACTAAAGAATCCAGTGGTACGAGTGAGCCTGTGCACCTGAAAGAAGGGTAATTTAATGAATTTAGAGATTAAAGTCATGTCAGTATAGATGTTATGTGAGTACAAAAAGCATGGGCCTGGAAGTGAGGAAATCTGGGTTTTGTTCTGTATTAGAACTGCTTAAGTAACATCCATTAGGTAGGTCACACTGTTGTACGAATTTTATGCCACATGGGAATGATTCCTTGTTCATGCAGTCCTTTGTAACTATAATGAGATATGGATATTAGAGTACTTTGAAAAAGTAACAGCACTCTTCAGTCTTGAAGCAGTGTTATCATTGGAAGTTAAAGGGGAACTTTAGTTAAAGTTTGGTCCTTTCAGTTCTGAATAGCACAATTATAAGTATTAAATTAAGACTTTACTCCCTTAGCATGACCAAAATAAATACAGAAGTTATAGATAACAAAGACATTTTCACATATTTAATATGATCCCACATGGCCTTTCATGTCAAAGAACAGTTTTTGTTGTGGATGAACTATTTTAGTATTTGTAACTAAATTTTCCTATCTGTTGTTTTGGCAGTGAGATGTATAAAAGAGCTCAGGGAAGAACTCGGATTGGGAAAAAGAATTTCAAGAAACGGTGGTTCTGCTTAACAAGCAGAGAGCTCACCTACCACAAACAGCCAGGTAGTTGTGTTTATGCTTTATTTGGGGGCTTTTTCCTTGTTTTTGGTGAAGATAGCTTTTTTTTTTTTTGCTGCTTAATATAACTCTGGCCAAGCTTTTCACTAATAATTACTGCGGTGTATAGTTTCTCACGGTGATGCACACACATTAAGGATGCAGTAAATACCTGGCAAGCGACACTGTGTAAATTCCATTTTTTTCCCTCACCCATGCTCTGTTTTCTAAAAAAAAATCCTTGTTAAATTCCAGTTACCTAGAACTTGGAAGTTTCTTTTAGTTCTGAGAGCCAAATTGGTAAGAATCAATATCTAATAAATTAGAGTATTTCAGTGATTTGCTGGATAAGCATCAGCTAAAAATTCCCATAGTCATACCATAGATTTTGATTCCTATATAGTTATCAGATTCATTCTAGACTGTTGGCCAAGCTGTCTTCAAGATGGAAATTTTAATGATTTGCCTCCTGAGAAAGCACAGTGGGTTGTGGTTGTTTGGAAGAAAGCCATCTTCCTACAGTGTGATTTGAGGGATTTAGAAAGGCACAGTTTGTTCCTCAGTGGACCAACACGCTGCTTAAAATGCCCATATTTTAAGTTTATTCCTTTGGGGGTAAAGCATGATCCACAGAAGGCCGTTAGCTCCTTCTGGTATCTTAACAAGAACTTAATAACTAAATCATGAATCACATTTAGTAGAATCCCTTTTATTCACAATGATTAGGACACAAAGATGTTACTAAGTCTTTTGATAGAGAATCAAGATCTTTTCTTTGAGTATGGATCTATAGATTGGATTTACCCTTTGTCTTTCTTGTGAAAATTTAACCATAATGCATTAACTTTCTGGTTGATTTCTCCAAAGTGAATCTAGAACTTAAATACTTGAAAAGCAATTCCAGTACAGAATCCAACTAGATTTCATGATAGTCACCCCTAATCTTTTATAGGTGTCTCACCCCCATATAAATCAACTTTATTTATATGGGTATGGATCTCCTTTTTTGAAGCTTCTCAAAACACTCACCTGATTTTCAGATAAATAGTAAACCTCTTAATAGGGGGCATTTATTTTGTCACTTTACATATATTTAAATAAGTTACTATAACATGGAAAAATTGCATAAATAGGTTTGGGAACAAGCCTAGCCAACGGAAACAGAAGGAGGCAGGCTTAACAGAAGCCTAGTAACCACAAGCATTCAGCATCCCATGAGCATCATTTGTTATGTTTTACAGTGTACATGGCGAGCCTAAGTTAATCCATTAACTCTGTTAGGTAAAGATCTGCTAAAGAGAGCTTCTGCTGTAAATTCTGAAATGATAGCAAACACCAGCCATTGGGTGCTTTCAAGAGAATGTAGATTCAACTAAGTAGAATGTTTCAGTGGAGATTTTTGAAGAATAGAGTGAGAAGAAAAATTGTTTCATAATTCCTTATTATGGCTCTGCCAAATGTATTAGTAAGATATAAGAAATCAAAGTCATTTTATTTTTAGGCACCCAGATAATTTGTTATGTAGTCAGATGACAAAAAAACAATAAGCTACATACTTCACCTTCCAGGCAAGCATTTTTTAAGCTAAATATATTTTGAGTATTTTAGAAGTCATAGCTTATATCAAACACTATATAAATGCTTTCACATAGATAGCAGCCTTTAAAAAGTAGCTGTCATAATATACTAATTATGTTTACACTAATAGTACCTTGAAATAAAATATGTTAGTCATTCTCCATGAATAAATTAGCTGTTTTTTTCCTCATTTAGAGTATTTCCTAATCTAAACTAGTATTCTAAAGTCTTTTTTGGCTTAGAACATTAAGAATTGGGTGATAGCTCTGGCCTTTTTCCTCCAGAAAAGTGTACATACAAACTAGACACAAAATTTTGCATATAATTTCAGTGAGTTTGTAGATCCAAAGTTCATCTGCAGTTTTTAAGAACCTCTGTTTTAGCTAGTGATCTTATGAGGATAAAATTCTATAGAATGATTAGTCTGCTCTAAGTATAAAATAGGCACATTAGAAATTACATTGTTTTCAGGCCTTAAGGAATTTAACCTACTGGAATGACATTGGAGGAATAAGCTCTATTACATGAAGTTTCAGATTACTTATCAAAGCCTACAGTTTTAAGCATCCATGGTTTTTGTTTTAACTGTTTTGATGGATTTTTCCAAAATGTATTACATGCTTCCCTGCCTTCTAAAAAAGAATTCATTGAACGTAAGTTACCATTTTCTAGATGACTTGGGGTTGTCATTGATAATATTACTTATTATGTAGTGCTTTGGTTTAGTGGTGTTTTCAGGGCTGCTTATGGGTGTGTGTAGCTGTTTATTCCCCAGCTAAATGCCTTGGACTGCTGTGCTTTTATGTTCCTGTGTTTGCTTTATACAGTTTTTCTCTATCCCCTTTATATTCAAGCTGTTACTTTAAATTTCTTGTGCTGTCAGTGAACCATAATGTAACATCTCACACCCACCTTCATCACCCAGCTCAATTTTTTACTAAAATATACTGTGAATGAGGATACAGGTATTGTATTTGTTAAAATTGTGCATTCAGATGCTCTTATGGAAGACTTAAGGACTTTCCTCTATGGAGGAAATGCATGGGCTTTGGATTCTCTGATTGTTCAAGCAAATGTTTTGCTTACTTCCTATTTCCTTGCTGTTTCTGGATAGCCAAGACTCCTAGCTAAATTTGCTACATTTGCTATGTGACTTTGGTGTTTGAAAGCATGTCTCCCAGATTTTCTATAAATGGCTCTAAACCATTGGGTCTTTTGCTCTGTCTCTTACTGGACATTAGTATTCTGAATCAAGAGGCACCCCTCACGTTCTGGATCTTTTTTAAAGATAGTACTCAGGTGTTTTGCTAAAGGATCAGATACCAAGAGTGAGAGAAAGGCAAGGCAAGGGTAACTCCAAGGATTTGAGCTTACACAACTACAATGGTGAAGTTGCCTTTTTGAAAACAGACCCATGCATTCTCTATAATGAAGGAACTTGTATAGCCATAACCCAGAGATTTGGTGGGTTTGGTTCCAGACCATAGCAATAAAGCTAATTAACAGTAAGGTGAGTCAAATGAATTTTTTGGCTTCCCGGTGTGTATAAAAGTTCTCTTTATGCTCTACTGCTATCTATTAAGTGTGCAATAGCATTATGTCTAAAAAAGACAATGTACATACCTTAATTTAAAATACTTTATTGCTAAAAAAAAAATTCGAACCATCTTCTGAGTTATCAGCAAGTTGTAATCTTTTTTGCTGGTGAGAGGATCTTGACTTGTTTGGCTGCTGGCTACTCAGGGTGGTGATTGCTGAAGGTTGGGTAGCTGTGGCAATTTCATAAAATAAGACAACTATGAAATTTGCCACATCAATTGACTCTTCTTTCATGAATGATTTTTCAAGAGCATGTGATGCTCTTTGATAGCATTTTACAGACAGTAGAACTTCTTTCAAAATTGGAGTCATTCCTCTCAAATTCTTCTATTGCTTTATCAATTAAGTTTAGATAATATTCTAAGTCTTGGTTTATCATTTCACCAGTCTTCACAGCGTCTTCACAAGAATAGATTCCATTTCAAAAAGCTACTTTCTTTGCTCATACGTAATAAGGCTCCTCATCCATTGAAGTTTTATCTTGAAATTACAGCAGGTCAGTCACATTTTCAGGCTCCACTTCTAAATCTAGTTGTCATATTCCTTCCAGCACATCTGCAGTTACTTCCTGCACTGAGGTCTTAAACCTTTCAAAGTTATCATTGAGGGCTGGAATCAACTTTCTTCCAAACTCCTGTTAATGTTGATATTTTGACCTCTTCTTACAAATCACAAATGTTCTTAATGGCATCTAGACTGGTATATCCTTTCCAGAAGGTTACAATTTATGTTGCTCAGATCCATCAGAAGAACCACCATCTGTGGCAGCCATAGCCTTAAGAAATGTTAAGTATTAAGACTTAAAAGTCAGAATTACTCCTTGATCCATGGGCTACAGAATGGAGTTGTATTAGCAGGCATGAAATTAATCTCATTGTATATCCTCAGCAGAGCACTTGGGTGACCAGATGCATTGTTAGGAGCCTTAATATTTTGAAAGGAATGTCTTTTCCTGAGCAGTAAGTCTGAAATATATGCTATACTATGTTGTAAACAGATGTGCTGTCATCCGGGCTTTGTTCCAGTTAGAGAGCACAGGCAGAGTAGATTCAGCATAATTTTTAAGGGCCCTAGGATTTTTAGAGTGGTAAATAAAGCATTGGCTTCAATTTAAAGTCAGCTACATTTGTTCCTAACAAAAGAGCCTGTCCTTTGAGGCTTTGAAGCCTTGAAGCCAGGTATTGACTTCTCTCTAGCTGTGAAAGTCCTAGATGACATCTTCTTGCAATGTACATGGAATATCTGTTGCTTATTCTTGCCACCTTTATCAATTATCTTAGCTAGATCTTCTGAATAACTTGCTGCAGCTTCTGCATCAGCACTTGCTGCTTCACTCTGTACTTTTGTGTTATGGAGACAGCTTTCTTCCTTCTTATTCTGCTAGCTTCAAACTTTTCTTATGCAGCCTAGCTTTCGGCCTCTCTTGGCTTTCAACATTCCTTCCTCACTAAGCTTAGTAATTTCTAGCTTTTGATTTAAAGTGAGATGTACAACTCTCCGTTTGACTTGAACACTTAAAGGCCATTGTAGGGTTACTAATTAGCCTGATTACAATATTGTGTCTCAGAGAACAGGGAGGACCAAGGAGTAGGGAGACACATGGGAGAATGGCTGGTTGGTGGAACATTCAGAACACACATAACATTTATCAGTTAGGTTTGCTGTCTTATATGGGCATAGTCCAAGGCATCCTAGAAGAATTACAATAGTAATATAAAAGATCACTGATCACCATAACAAATATAATAATACTGGGAAAGTTTGAAATAATAGGAGAATTACCAAAATGTGACACAGACACGAAAAGAGCAAATGCTGTTGGAAAAATGGTACCAATAGACTTGCTTAATGCAGGATTGCCACAGACCTTCAATTTATAAAAACCACAGTATCTGTGAAGTGCAATAAAGCAACACACAATAAAATGAAGTATGTCGGTATTAAACTAATTCTTTCATAGAAAACAGTTAACTTGGAAGAATATATAAGACAACTCTGAAGTATTTGACCCTCAAAAATGGGAAACATGTTGGAATATATTACTATATACCTTTTCTCTCTCTGAGGCACTCCTAGCCTGTACAGTGTGAGATGGCTGAAATTCAAGTAGGAAGCCACAGTTTTACTGGCTTGAGGTGTTAGAAGATATATTTCAAGGCTGCCAGAGGAGGTGGAAATTGAGGAAAAAGAGGATGAGCCTCCCAATCTGTATATGAACTCCCCAGAAATCCTTGGCTGACCCTTCAACTGCTTATGCAAGGGAATTTCAAAGAAGCTGCTAAAAAGCCGTAACAGGAAGGATTTAAAATGGTGAACAGAAATTTCAGTTTCTTTTCTCCCCAGGAGAAACATTTTGGAATTTTAGAAGGGCTTAATGAACACCCTGGGGTTTTCATTGAAATAGCAAAAAGGCAGTGGCTCAGCAGTAAAGGCCGTTCTAAGATTAAGAATAAAGTATAAAGCCAGGTCTCAGAGTGATCAATTAATAAACTGTTTAAGGTAAGGTAACTGAATTCAGTCTCTACATAATGTTATTCATTATGTCCATTATAAAATGGAACATTAACAAGTTTGAGCAGAAACAATAAAATAGGACACATAGTCAAGAGAAAAAGTAGTCAGTAGAAGTAGACCCCTATATAGGTGATTTTCATGTTGGAATTGCAGACATGAATTTTAAAGGTATTACAAGTACTTCAGGCACTTAATGTTAAAAACAGTCATGAGTAAAGAAGGATTTCAATAAAAGAAACATTAGAAACTATTAAAAGGAATCAAATGGAAATCTAGAAGTGCAGTATTTCGATTGAAATCTTAAAGAGAAGTTCAGGGAACTTGAAGGTAGATTAGTAGAAATTATCCAGTCTGGAAACACAGAGACAAAAGACTGAGAGAGAAAAAGGAAAAAACAATAGAACCTCAGTGGCTTTTGGAACAATATCAGACAGTCTAACATGTGCATGGTTGGTGTCAGAAGGAGAGTAGAGAAAGAGTAGAGCAGAAAAAATTCTTAAAGAAATAATGGCCTCAAATGTGGTGAAAAGCATTATTTTACAGATCTAAGAAGGTCAGTGACCTCCAAGTGTGATAAATACAATGAAAATCACACTTAGACATACAGTAATTAAACCAGAGAGATACAGAAAATCTCAAAAGCAGAACAGAGGACAAATTGCATACAGGAGA
>PISX010014930.1:0-51193 GCA_004024625.1 Mellivora capensis | reverse complement strand
TTCTTTCCAAATTTCCTCTTGTGATTGAGTTCTAGCTTCAGAGCATTGTGGTCTGAAAATATGCAAGGAATGATCCCAGTCTTTTGATACTGGTTGAGACCTGATTTATGACCCAGGATGTGGTCTATTCTGGAGAATGTTCCATGTGCACTAGAGAAGAATGTGTATTCTGTTGCTTTGGGATGAAATGTTCTGAATACTGATATTTCCCATTTTTAAATTAGATTATTTGTGGGAATTCTTGTGTTTTTTGTTATTTAAATTAACTTAGCCAACATATAGTACATCATTAGTTTCAGATGTAGTCTTCAGTGATTCATCAGTTACATATAACACCCAGTGCTCATCACATCACATGCCCTCCTTAATGCCTATCACCCAGACTCCATCCCCCACCCACCTCCCCTCAAGAAACCCTCAGTTTGTTTCCTAGAGTTAAGAGTCTCTCATGGTTTTTGTCCCTGATGACTTCCCATTCAGTTTTCCTTCCCTTCCCCTATGATCCTCTGTGTTCTTTCTATATTCCACATATGAGTAAAACCACACAATAATTGTGTTCCTCTGATTGACTTATTTTGCTCAGCATAATACCCTCCAGTTCTATCCACAATGATGTAAACGGTTAATATTCATCCTTTCTGATGGCTGAGTAATATTCCGTTGTTTTGTTTTGCTATTGAGCTGTAAGAGTTCTTTATATATTTTGGTTTGTAAACCCTTACTAGATATATGGCTTATAAATATTTTTCCCATTCTGTAAGTTTTGTTTTCACTTTTTTTTGTTGCTATTGTTGTACAGAAGCTTTTTAGTTTGATGTAGTCCCACTTTGTTTTGTTTTGTTTTGTTACTTTGCTTTAGGTGCATATCCAAATCAATGCCAAGACTCCTGTCAAGGGGCTTTTTCCTTAATTTACCTTCTAAGAATTTCATGGTTTCAGTTCTGATGTTTAAGTCTCTAATCATGCCAAGTAAATTTTTGTGGGTATAAGATACAGGTCTAATTTCCTTTTTTTACATGTGAATATTCAATTTCCCCAGCACCATTTATTGATGAAACTGTCTTTTCTCCATTGAGTATTCCTGCATCCCTCGTCAAATACTAGTTGTCTGCATATACTTGGGTTTACTTCTGAACTCTCAAGTCTGTTTCATCGATCTGTGTGTCTCTTTTTATGCCAGTAGAACAGTCTTTTGATTCTATAGCTGCTTTGTAGCATAGCTTGAAATCAGGAAGTGTAATGATTCCTGTTTTGTTCTTTTCAGGATTGCTTTGGATATTCGTGTTCTTCTGTGGTTCCTTAAAAATTTTAGGATTTTTTTTCTACTTCTGTAAAAAAAAAAAAAAATCCATTGCAATTTTGATAGTGATTGCATAGAATCTATAGATGGCTTTTGGTAGTATGCACAGTTAAACAATATTCTTTCAATTTATGAATACAGGATACCTTTTCATTTAATTGTGTTTTCTTTGACATCACTGCCTTGTAGTTCTGAGTAGAGATCTTTCATCTCCTTGGTTAAGTTTTTTTTTTTTAATTTTATTTATTTGACAGAGAGAGAGATCACAAGTAGGCAGAGAGGCAGGCGGGGGTGGGGGGAAGCAGGCTCCCCGCCGAGCAGAGAACCTGACGCGGGGCTCGATCCCAGGAACCTGGGATCATGACCTGAGCTGAAGGCAGAGGCCTTAACCCACCGAGCCACCCAGGCACCCCGGTTAAGTTTATTCCTGTGCATTTTCTGGGTTGTTTTTTTTTTTTTTTTTTTAAAGATTTTATTTATTTATTTATTTGAGAGAAAGAGTAAGAGCACAAGCCAGGAGAGGAACAAAGGGAGAGGGCCAAGTGGACTCCGCACTGAGCACAGAGCTCGATGTAGGGCTCAATCCCAGGACCCTGAGGTCACAACCTGGGCTGAAATCAAAAGTCAGACACTACCGACTGAGCCAACATCAACATCAGGGATGTTGGTTTATCTTTTACTGGCTGTGGTTTTGGGGTAATGGTGTAATCATCAATACCCAAACTCATAAAATGAGTTTGGAATTATTCCCTCCTTTTCACTTTTTGGGAAGAATTTGAGAAGGATTGATTTTAAGTCTTAACTGTTTGGTAAAACTCACCAGTGAAGCCATCTTGTCCTGGGCATTTTATTGTTGTGAGGTTTTAGATTACTGATTCAGTTTCCTTACTAGTATTTAGACGATTCACATTTTCTTAAAGATTTTATTTATTTATTTGAGAGAGATACAGGGTATGAGTGGGGTGAGAGGCACAGGGAGAAGCAGACTTCCTGCTGAGTAGGGAGCCCGACATGGGGGTCAATCCCGGGACTCTGGGATCATGACCTGAGCCATAGGCAGACTCCTATCCAGTTGAGCCTCCCAGGTATCCCAGACTATTCACATTTTTAACTTTTTCTTAACTTAGTATTGGTAGTTTGTATGTTTTTAAGAAGTTTTCTATTTCTTCTAGGTTGTCCAGTTTGGGGCATCCTTAATTTTGATCATATACTTTACCATCAACAGTGACTTTTATATTGCCTTCTTATGTTTTTATGATGTCAGCTAAGTATTTTATTTCTACTTAATAAACTCTGTTTAGCATTCTTGTAATGCAGGTCTAATGGAGATGAATTCCCTCAACTTTGGTTTGATCAGGAAAATCTTAATCTCCCCGTTTCTGAAGAACTGCTTCACCTGGTACATTATGCTTGGCTGTCAGTTTCTTTTTCTTTCAATATTTTGAATATGCCAACCCATTATCTTAGGGCCTGAAAAGTTTCTGTTGAAAAATGCACTAATTGTCTTATGGGCTTCCTTTGTGAGTAACTTCTCTCTTTTCTTTTGCTGTTTCTCAAATTCTTGTTCTATCTGTGACTTTTGACAATTTGACCTGAGCCAAAGGCAGATGCTTAATCAACTGAGCCACCCAGGCATCCCTGTTTGTTTTTTTAATTGTTGCTCTTTCTTTGTTGAACTTTTGATCTTCTTGTCTTGTTCATTCATTGCTTTCCTAATTTTGTTGTCTATGCATTCTTGTAGTTCACTAAACTTAGAATTATTCTGAATTCTCTGACCATTCATAGATTTCCATTTCTTTAGCATTGGTTATTAGAGCTTTATTAGTTCCCTTTGGTACTGCCATTGATGGGTTTCCTTTGCTGATTGTCCATGATCCTTGATGCCTTATGTTGGTCTGTACACATCCGAGTAAGTGTTCTCTTCCAGACTTTGCAGTTTCGCTCTGGGGGAGACAATTCCTCCGCAATCAGCTCAGTTTTGGTGTTTTGGCTATGTCAGCTGGTAGTGTCTTTGGGCATGTGGGTCCTGCTCTTAGGGTCTATTTTGGGGCAAGGCAACTGTTTGAGTTCTAAGGCCAGTGGTTGGGGGCTGGGGTATGTGGGCCACCACGGAGAAGAGCTGGATAGGACTGCTGGCTTGCTTTCTTACCCAAGTGAAGCTGTAGGATGGGCTGGATTCTCAGGTCAGGCTTATTAGGCAGGACTGGCTACTATCCTCAGCAGGAGGTGGAGCTATGACAGCTTCCTGGCTCTGGTGAGAGCAGGGCGCAGGATGAAACCCAAGGCCTGCACAGCTCACACTGTTCGTGGACCTGAATGAGGCAAGAGCAGGCACTGAATGTCACGGTCAGGTGACGCTGCCAGTTTTGCTCTGCAGACAGGGAGAGTCATGGGCCCTGCCCTCTGTTCAAGTGCCACTCTAAGCAGGGTTGTCACACAGGCCACCCAGCATCCCTTGTGCTGTGGGAAGACACCCTGGTTGGGCAGTCGGGAAGCCGTACTCAGCAATCAGGTGATGAATGAGTGGGTGGTGCCTTGGTTTCCCTGTTGGGTTCAGTGGGAGCAGCAGCTCCAAGGTTGCTAATGCTCTTCATTTTTGGTCTTGACTCCAGTCAGGCCAAGCTTCAAGTTCATGTCTGAACAGGACTACTGTGTTCACTCTGGTGGCAATCAACTCTGCCCACCTACCTCCTAGCTTGGGAGTGGTGGGGTTAGGTAGTGCCCTGGTGTTCTTACCAATCCTCCCTGTCAGAGGGAGGTGGGTAGAAGCCATATTCCACAGCCAGTGGGGGCATGACTCATGTTCCTGTCTTGGCAGGACTGGAAGGGTTCACTTATGGCAACTCGCAGATTTGCCCAAAGAGGCTCCCTGGTCAGGAGTGGCTGTGAGTCTTGATCCATCATGGGTGGGGCAGTGAGTGAATTGTCCTGCCTGGGCACAGCTGAGAAAACCTCCAGGGGCAGGGGCGGAGAGCAAGAGCAAACAAAGATGGTGTCCCCGGCCAGTGTTCCCTGAGCATCTCTGCAGGCCTCTAGATGTGCGCCAAGCCTGAAGTCTGCCCGTTTGGCCAAAGATCCAGGACAAACAGGCCTCTTTTACAGCCATACCAGGGTTGTACCTCAGTTGGCTGTCCAGTGCCCTGGGGGTGGGAGCCTGCCAAGAACTCTGTTACCATCCCATAGGACTCAGGAATGCAGGCCCTTCCAGCCACCAGAGCCAGGCCATCACGGGGCATTTTGTGAGTGGCAACCACAAAAATCCAGGCACAAGACATTAAAAACTGGGGCGCCAGTTTTTACACAGCTCCCCCTCTGGTAGATGCTGTCGCTCTGGAGTGTGGACAAGGGAGAGCATGAAGGGACGGGGTCGGCCGTCCAAGGGAAGGGTTGCAGGCTGCCCTTTGAGGTGTATTTAATGAGAGGCAGCTGTGCTAATAAGCTCACTGGCCTCTTTCACATACGACTGAGCTACTAGGTCTGGCACCCCTTGCTGCGCCCTGAGGTGGTAGCTAGTGAGGAACCCTCTCTCTTTTGGTTCCGGCCTGGAGGACCGCTGGCCGAAGCCCCACTGGACACCACAGTCGGGTGATAGGGGTGGGTTCCCTGGCGGCAGCCATATAAATCAAGTTACCAAAGGAATAAGCTCCTCTCTGGAAGATAACAGTGAGGTGGAATGAGGCAGAGCTAGAGCCCAAAGATGGCATTCCCTGGTCGCCATTCCCTGAGAGCACCTCTGGAGGCCCCTAGACGCATGCCAGTCTGGAAGCCTGCCCCTCAGGCCAAACCTCCTGGACAAGCAGGCAGGTCCCATTCTCAGAAAGGATGCTGGTAGGGGCGCCTGGGCGGGGGGCGGGGCTCAGTTGGTTCAGTGTCTGCCTAAAGGTTCAGGTCATGGTCCTGAGGTCCTGAGATCGAGTCCCATGTCCGGCTCTCTGCTCGGCAGGGGAGTCTGCTGCTTCTCCCTCTGCTCCTACCCACCACCGACTTGTGCGCATGCTCGCTCGCGTGCGCTCCCTCTCAAATCTCAACAGAAAAAGACTGCTGGTGTATTTCAGTCTTCCTCTCTGTTGTGCTGTAGGAGTTGTACTTCTCCAATAACTCTGTCTCCAATTTTTATGGTCCCTTGGGACCCAGAAATGCAAGTCCTCTCCCCGCTATGCCCAGCCTCTAATGTCAGACTCTCAAAGGGTGTCCTGTGGGCAGCAGGCATAATAGGTCACCAGATGTCAAAACTAGGGCACCAGACGAAGACTGAAGCCTTTGATTACTGTGTCTTTTCTTACTGTGTTTGGGTTTAAGGAGCTTGGGACGAGGGAGTGGGGGAGAAGCAAGGGCAGATAAGGGGACTCTGGCAATACTCTTCTGTCCTTGAAAACAAATTTGAATTCTCTGGGGGTGGTTTTGGACACCTTCTAGGATCTTCAGCTCATGCAAAGTCTCACCCCCTTCTGGAAATCCACAGACTGCCAACGTGCTTAGGTTTTCAAAATCTGATTGCTAAGCCATCTCCGAGTGGTTTCTCTACGGGGGTATTTAGGTTTTATAACCACTGGTTGAACCCCAATTTCCCCACTGTTTTCAAGAATGTTTGGAGCAGGCAAATAAATTACCCAGAGTGGAACACTGCTGTTTCTGGCACTCTGCAGTTTGACCTGGAAGTCTTTCTTCATGCTCACACTTCTTCCTTTGTTGTTGCGTTTGTTCGTTTGTTTGTTTGTTTGTTTCCAGCAAGCACAGTGTAGCCTGGATCTTCGACACATCACGGTGGTGGAGCTTGTAGGTGTGTTCCCGACCCTCATCGGCAGGATAGGAGCAAAGATCATGCCTCCAGCCCTAGCTCTGCAGCTCAGGTAGGTGGAAGTCCTGGCCTTAAATTATACCCTTACAACGTACTTTTTTGGGGATCATGTTCCCTGATTTCTTGCTATCAGTATTAATTCCATGTAACCTTCAGTGTTGAGTTGCTTGTGGTCTGAGGGTTCTAGGACCATGCTAACTGGCATGGTGCTGCTCATGCGTATTTATCATGTGGTGGATAATTTCCTGTGTTGTCTTCTTCCCCCTTTAACCAAGGGGCTATGCTTTGTCTTTCTTTCTGCTGGGTGGGGTTGGCATGGCTAGGGAAAAGGCCATGAAAAGGACCTACGCAATCCTTCGTGCTATTAGGAGAGCAGGCATCCAGTTAGCCTTTCCAGGCTTGGCCTCTTTTACCTCCATGCTTCCAGGGTACTTGTCAATACCCCCATTTTAACAACTATATTTTCCTTTGGTAACACTTAACAAAGCTAGAATCATGGTGCTCAGGCTTGGAGTCGTGGTGCCTTAAAAAAGCAGAATTCAACAGCCAAAAGGTAATTTCAGAACAATCCCAAATATTTACTTGCCTCTCTTGACCACTGTGAAAAGGATAATTAGGCTAAAGCAAAACTACTCAAAATCTTCCTTTCTCACCCATCCTTTTTCCTCCCACAGTGCAAGGGCGGGGGTGGTGAGTACGTGTTCATAGTCCACTACTCTTCAAAGTCTTTCAGGGGCCCAGGCTGGTGGTGGCCCCACCATCCTGTAGAGTGAACATTTAGAACACAGGAATTCCAGGTTTCTGCAAAGGGGTTGGGAGAGAGGACAACAAACCCTACCCCTCTTTCATGCTTCCTATTGGAAGCCTAAGATTATTCTCTCCAAGTCTGTTGGCTAGAATCCGTCCCATGATTGCAAATGAACTTCAAGGCAGGCTGGGCAATGCAGCCTTTCCATATTCCCAGAAGAAGAAAATGAAAGAGGACTTGAGCCCCATCTCGGATGTTCCAAGAGATTCACAGAGATCCCCTGGGAGAGTGTAGGCTAGAAATACGTCCTTAGCCAGTGATGTCTAGAATGACACAACAGATTCTTTAAGGTGTCTGTTTTCCATCTGCCTTTTGGCAACCCCCCTCCATGTTTGATTTCTCTCTCCCCCCCCCCGAAAGAGCACCCCATCCATACTAAGATCAAAAACTCAGAGGCAAGGGAGGGAAAAAGAAATGAAGATATCTGAATTATCTTTAGTTGGCTGAAAGAGGGAGAAGGCGGGGTATACTCAGAACCTTTGGGATATACTTTTTTTTTTTTTTGGTCCTGCTGCATCGGCTAACACCTCTCTAGAAGTGACACTTATGGGGTCACCCCCAGATCCCCTCAACATTTGCTACCCAGTACCTAGCACAGTGCTTGGAACCATGTTGGAGCTAAGTAACTGGAGGAAATGACTCGAAACTAAGACAAAGTTAAAGTTACTATTTCCAGGGGTGAGCATAGCTTCTCAGAGTGTACTTGGAGTTTTCTTTCAAGTTGAAAACCATAAACCTAGGGAGAGGACTATGTTGACATCTGAAAATGTATAACAAAAAAATTCCCAAAGTGTGTGTTGGAAGCTGTTGGTAATTTAGAACTACTGGCTCACACCCTGTGCTCATGATTTTTTTACAAACCTGTCACAGAATCTGCTAGATGTTACTCTGTGGATTGCAGATGTATAGAGAGAGGGATTCTGGGTAAAATTCTGATGTGATTTTAAACTACTGGAATTTGAAGAACAGAAAAATCTGATTTAAGTCATAGATGTTGGGATGACTCTAGAGCTCTGTGGGCTGGGGATGGCCAAAGCAACAAGGGAAGTGCATACATGAATTATGTAGTGCTTCTCAAATTGGAGCGGCCTCTGAATCACTTGGAACACTGCTAAAACATAGAATGGGGCCCCACGCCCACAGTCTTTGCTTCAGTAGGTCTAGGTTGGGGCCAGAGGATTGGCACTTTGAGCATGTTCCCAAGCGTGGCCGAAGCCGCTGGTCTGGGGCTCACATTGTGAGAACCACGGGCCTGGTGGCTTCACAACTTTGAAGTGGAAATTTTGCAAAGCAGCCTATAAAAAGAGGGTTAATCATGACTGGGGAGCCAGAAGATAGTCCAGGTAGATGTCATGCAGAGAGGATCTGTCACAGGTATTACCTAATGGAGTCAGTGTCAGGACACATGTCCCCTTTATCAGACCTATCAGTGAGGAATAGGGACTTGGCAGGTGGATGTTTTATTTTTCCCTTTGAATTCCACCCTAGGGTCTAGTGCAGATGAAAAGAGCCAAATTTGGCAAAGAATAGAAAGCATGAAAGAACAGGAGATGCAGAATGCCTGGAGAACCTAAAAATTCTCTTGTCTGGTTAGAATACTACTTTCCAATAGCACTGAAGCCATCATGAAGCAATTGACAGGCAGCAGCAATACCTGGTGTTGCAAAGTTCCCACCTCCCTGTTTCTCACTCTCAAGTGTTTTTCTTTAAAGATTTATTTTAGAGGGTGCATATGTGCGTGAGCATGCACGTGGGGGGGTGGAGGGGCAGAGGAAGAAGGACAGAATCTCAAGCAGACTCCTTACTGAGCATGGAACTGGATGCAGGACTTGATCCCAGGACCCTGAGATCATGACCTGAGCCGAAACCAAGAGTTGGATGCCTAATCTACCAAGTCACCCAGATGCCCCCAGGGCTGATGTTCTGGAGACCTGAAGGTCTGGGCAAACTCATGTTTCCTAGAGTAACGTTCCAGCAATTGCAAGGGTGATAGGGAAAAAGGATGCCATTATTTTTATATGCATATTATTTTTGAGGTATAATTTGACACTATATGAGCATACAACATAATGATTCAATATTTGTATATATTGCAAAATGATCATCAGACTAAGTCTAGTTAACAACTATCACCATATGTAGTTACATTTTTTTTCCTTGTGAATTTTAAGATTTAGTCTTATCTACTTTCAAACACGTAATATGGTATTATCAACTGTAACTGCCATGCCTTACATTAATCCCCATGACTTATTTTAGATCTAGAAGTTTCTACCTTTTGACCCTCTTCACACCTTACCCACCCACTAGTCTGTCCTTTCTATCTATGAGGTTTTTTTTGTTTGTTGTTTTAGATTCCACATAAAAGTGACACCACATGGTATTTGTCCTCTGATTTATTTCACTCAGGATAATCTCCATAAGGCCCATCCATATGGTCACAAACGGCAACATTTTCTTTTACGTGTGTGTGTATGTGTGTACCACATTTCCTTTATCCATTTGCCCATCATGGACACTTACGTTGTTTCCATATCTTGGCTCTTGTACATAATGCTGGAGTAAAGATGAGGGTGCATATAGTTTTTTAAGTTTTCTTCAGATAAACCCCTAAAGGTGGAATTGGACAATTATATAGTTACTAATTTTTTGAAAAATATCCATACTGTTTTCCAAAGTGGTTGCACCATTATACATTGTCACCAACAATGCCCAAGAGTTCCCTTTTCTCCAGAACCTCACTAATGCTTTTTTCCCCCAAGATTTATTAATTTGAGGTGGGGAGGGGGGACAGAGGAAGAAGAGGAGGGAGAGAGAGCCTTAAGCAGATTCCCAGCTGAGTGCAGAGCATAAGTCAGGGCTCAGTCTCATGACCCTGAGCACAACCTGAGCCGAAACTGACTTGGATACTCAATGGACTGTACTACCCCCAGGCACCCCACCAACACTTACTTTTTGTCTTTCCAATAGTATCTGTGCTAACAGGAGTGAGGTGATATTTCCCTGTGGTTTTGATTTCCACTTCCCTGCTGATTAATGATGTTGAGATTGTTTTCATGTATTTGATGGCTGTGGGTATGTCTTCTGTGGAAAAACATCTATGCCATTCCTCTGCCCATTTTTGTGTTTTTTTTTTTTAAAGATTTTATTTATTTGACAGAGATTACAAGTAGGCAAGAGAGGCAGGCAGGGAGAGAGAAGAGGAAGCAGGCTCTCCGCGGAGCAGAGAGCCGATGTGGGGCTCGATCCCGGGACCCTGGGATCATGACCTGAGCCGAAAGCAGAGGCTTTAACCCACTGGGCTACCCAGGCGCCCCTGTGTTTGTTGTTACTGAATTGTATGTACTCTTTATGTTTTTTTTTCTGAAAGATTTTATTTATTTATTTGACAGACAGAGACCACAAGTAGGCAGGCAGAGAGAGAGGAGGAAGCAGGCTCCCCGCTGAGCAGAGAGCCCGATGCGGGGCTCGATTCCAGGACCCTGAGATCATGACCTGAGCTGAAGGCAGAGGCTTAACCCACTGAGCCACCCAGGCGGCCCCTCTTTATATGTTTTGGATATTAGTCTCTTCTCAGATATGAGTTGCAAGTATTTTCTCCATTTCAGTAGGTTGCTTTTTCATTTTGTTGATAATGGCCTCTGCAGAAACTTTTTGATATATTCCCTCTTGTTTGTTTTTGCTTTTGTTGACTTTACTTTTGTGTCAAATCCAAAAAAAGCATCACGGTGAAGATGGATTTACTGACTATATATTCTCCTGTATGTTAGGGTTTCAGGTATTCCATTCAAGTCTTTAAGGCATTTTGTTGAGTTTATTTTTGTACACAGTGTATGACGGTGGCCCAGTTTTCCCAATAATATTTATTGAAGAAATTGTCTTACCCCATTGGAAGCTATTGGCTCTTTCGTCATAAATTAATTGGCCATATGTGTATGGATTTATTTCTGGGCTCCCTATTCTGTTCTACTGTCCTATGGGTCTGATTTTATGCCAGTACCATACTGTTTCAATTACTATGGCTTTGTAATATAGTTGGAAATCAAGGAGCACACTGCCTCCAGCTTTGTTGTTCTGTCTCAAAACTGTTTGAGCTATTCAACATCTTTTGTGCTTCTATACAAATTTTAAGGATATTTTTCTGTTTCTGTGAAAAAATACAATTAGAAGAATCTGTATATTACTTTGGGTAGTATGGACATTTTAATAATATCCCAATTCATGAGCATGGGATGTCTTTCTATTTTTTTTCCTGTGTATTTTCTTCAATTTCATTCATCAGTGTCCTATAGATTTCAGTGTTCAGGTCTTGTACCTCCTTGAATTTATTCCTAGGTATTTTATTCATTTTCATGCAATTGTGAAAGTGCTTATTTTCTTTCTGATATTTCATTATTAGTGTATAGAAATGCAAAAGATTTTTGCATCCTGTAACATTACTGAATTCAGGTATTCACACTTTATTAGTGCAATCTTTAAGGATTTTCTTTTTCTACATATGTCCTCTGCAAATAGTGACAGGTGTAGTATTTCCTTCCCAGTTGGAGGCCTTTGATTTATTTTCCTTTCCTAACTACTGTGGGTAGAATTTCTTTTTTTATTTTTAAAGATTTATTTATTTATCTGACAGACAGAGATCACAAGTAGGCAGAGAGGCAGGCAGAAAGAGAGGAGGAAGCAGGCTCCCCACTGTGGGTAGGATTTCTAATACTCTGTTAAATAATAGTGGTGAGAGTGGGCATCCTTGTCTTGTTCCTGACCTTATTGGAAAACCTTTAGCTTCTCAACAGAAGTATATTAGATGTGGGTTTGGCATATATAGCCTGTGTTATGTTGAGGTTTGTTTCCTCTGTACTTTGTTGAGAGTTTTCGTCATAAACAATATTGAGCTTTGCAAACAGTTTTTCCTGCATCCATTGATGAGCTTATTCTTTTTATCCTTCATTTTGCAAATGTGGTGTAACATGTTAACAGATGTTGAACCATCCTTGCATCCCTGAAAGAAATCCCATTTGATCATGGTGAATGATCCATTTAATGTATCGTTGAATTCAGCATGCTAGTGTTTTCTTGAGGATATTTGCAACTATGTTCATTAGGGATATTGGGCTTTCCTTCTAATGTCTTCATCTGGTTTTGGTATTAGGGAAATGCTGGCCTCATAAAATAAGTTTGGAAGTGTTCCCTCCTCTTCTATTTTTAGGAACCATCTGAGAAGGATTGTTACTATTGTTTGCTATAATTCACCAGTGAAGATGTGTGGACCTGGTCTTCTGTTTGGTGGGAAGTTTTTTGATTACTGATTCAGTATTCTTACTAGAATTTGGTGTGTTCAGATATTTCTATTCATGATTCAGTTTGGGAAAGTTTTATGTTTCCAGAATTGTATACATTTCTTCTGGGTTGTCTAATTTGTTAGCATATAATTGTTCATAAATAGTCTATGGTTTTCTGTATTCTTACGTTATCAATTGTAACATCTTTCATTTCTGATTTATTTGAGCTAGATTCTTGGTGAATCTAGCTAAAGATTTATCAATATTACTATCTTTTCAAAAAGGTAGCTCTTCTTTCATTGATCTTTTCTACTGTCTTTTTAGTCTGTTTTATTTATTTTCACTCTGAACTTTATTTCTGTTCTTCTATTTTGGCCTTTACTTGTTCTTTTTCTGGTTGAGGTGTAAAGTACATTATTTATTTGATTTATCCTCTTACTTGAGGTAGGCATTTATCACTATGAATTTTCCTCTTAGATCTGTTTTTATTACATTCCATGAGTATTAGTATATTTTCATTTTTTGGTCTCAAACTATTTTGTTGATAAATAGAATTTTATTGACTATTGACTTTTTTTCTGGAGAACAAACTAACACATAAAGTACTATATATTTTAAAAGGGCACTAGTCACACGAAACATTCTCCAGAATAGATCACCTATTAGGCCACAAAGCATGCCTTAACAAATTGAAAAAGTGATAGTCTTACCATGCATGAATCTTTTCTGGCCACAGTGCTATGAAGCTAGAAGTCAACCACAAGAAAAAAATCAGGAAAGACCACAAATACATGGAGGCTAAAGAACATGCTATTAAACAATGAATGGGTCAATCAGGAAATCAAAGAAACAAATGAAAATGAAAACAATGGTTGAAGACCATTGGAATGCAGTAAACCCAGTTCCATAAGGGAAGTTCATAGCAATACAGGCCTACCTCAAGAAGCATGAAAAGTCTCAAAAAAAACCTAATGTTTTACCTAAAGGAACTAAAAAAAGAACAAACAAAACCCCAAACCAGCAGAAGGAAGGAAATAATAAAGATTTAGATCAGAATAAATGGTATAGAAACTAAAAGACCAACAGAATAGATAAGTGAAACCAGGAACACAACCTAGAAGATAGTGATGAATACTGAGAAACTTACCAAAGCTGAAATAAGAAGAAAGAGAAAACTTGAACAGACTGATTACCAGCAAAGAAATTGAGCCAGGAATCAAAAGCCTGCCAACAAACAAAACTCCAGGGCCAGATATCTTCAAATTCTACCAAACATTTAATGAAGAGTTAGTACCTGTCCTTCTCAAAACATTCCCCAAAAAATGAAAAAGTAAGGAAAACTTCCAAATTCATTCTATGAGGCCAGCATTACCTTGATACCAAAACAGATAAAGACACCACAAAAAAGAGAAGTACGTGCCAGTGTCTCTGATGAACATAGATACAAAAGTCCTCAACAAAATACAAGCAAACTGAATCCAACAATACCTTAAAAATTACTGCAGGGCACCTGGGTGGCTCAGTCATTAGGTGTCTGCCTGAAGGTTCATGAACCCATAACAATCCTAGAGAACACAGACCATAACCTCTTTGACATTGGCCACAGCAACTTCCTTCTACACATGTTTCTTGAAGCAAGGGAAACAAAAATGAACTACTGGGACCTCATCAAGATAAAAATCTTCTGCACAGTGAAGGAAACCATCAGCAAAACTAAAAGGCAGCCTACTGAATGGGAGAAGATATCTGCAAATGACATAGCTAACAAAGAGTATCCAAATACATATAGAACTTATGCAACTCAACGCTCAACAAATTATATAATTTTAAAATGGGCAGAAGGCATCAACAGACATTTTCCGGAGAAAACTTACAGATGGCCAAGAGACGCATGAAAAGATGTTCAACATCACTCATCATTGGAGAAATGCAAATCAAAACCACAATGAGCTATCACCTCACACCTGGCAAAACGACTGACATCAACATGAGACAACAGGTATTGGTGAGGATGTGGTGAAAGGGGAACCTTTGTGCACTGTCGCTGGGAATCAAACTGGTGCAACCACTGTGGAAAACAGTATGGAGGTTCCTCAAAAAGTTAAAAATAGAGCTACCCTCTTATCCAGCAATTGCCCTACTAGGTATTTACCCAAACAATACATTTTATGTTTTTGATGTCACAACTACATCTTTTTATCTTGTATATCTCTTAACTTATTATAGTTACAGTTTTTACTACTTACATAATTTAACCTTTTTTAAAAAAAAATTTTAATTTTTTATTTTTTTATAAACATATAATGTATTTTTATCCCCAAGGGATATTTTAACCTTTATGTGATGAATCCACTAGCTTTACTATATATTTACCTCTACCAATGAGATGTATACTTTCATGTTTTCTTGTTACTTATCAGTGCCCATCCTTTTCAGCATAAAGAAATCCCTTTACCATTTCTTGTAAGGGTGGTTTAGTGGTGATGAACTCCTTTAGCTTGTCTGCGAAACTATGTCTCCTTCAATTCTGAATAATTTTTTTGAATAGACTATTCTTGGTTGGAAGCTGTTTTCTTTGAACACTTGCGATGTATCATGCCACTCCCTTTGGCCTGCAAGGTTTCTGCTGAAAATACATGCTGATAGTCCTCTGGGGTTTTTCTGTAAGTAACAAGCTGTTATTCTCTTGCTGCTTTTAAGGTTCTCTCCTTGTCGTAACTTTTGACATTTTAGTTATAATATGTTTTGGTGTAGATCTCTGGTTTCTTCTTATTTAGAATTCTCTGGGCCTCCTTGATCTGGTTGTCTGTTTCTTTCCCATGTGGGGGAAGTTTTCAGCCTCTTGTTCTCTCTCCTCCTTCTGAGACCTCTTGTGTACAAATAATGGAATCATATATGCACAACATATAACTAACATATATGTTAGTCTGCTTGGCGTTGTTCCATATGTCCTGTAAGCTATTTTAATTGTTTACAATTAAACAATACATTTGGAGCAGCAAAAAGAAAAAAAGAACTTTAAATTCTTCTGCCCTGTCTTTGAGTTCACTGATTATTTCTCCATCTAGTTTCTAGTTGAATTCCATACACACACACAGAGACATATATATATATATATATATATATATATATATATATATATTTTAAATTTTTTACATAATGGTTCTAATTTTTATTTCATTTTTTTGTGTTCCAAGATTCATATATTTTCACATTTTGTTGAATTCTTCAGCTCTGTGACTTCTGTTTGATACTTTTGTATATTTTCTTTTTTGGAGTTCTCAATGTACTAGACCGTTCTTTTTCCAAGTTCTGAGAGCACTTTTATGATCATTACTTTGAATTCTTTATCAGGTAAATTACTTTTCTCCATTTTGTTAAGGTTTATTTTCCAAGGTTTGATCTTGCTACGTTGTTTGGAGCATCTTCTTCTGTTGTATTAGATGAAACAGCCGTTTCTCCCACTGTTGAAATGGTGGTCTTACACGGGAGATGATCCTTATTCTTCCCATGGTCGTTTTTCCCCTTTATATTCTGTCCATTAAGGCACAAGGCTCACGTGAAGAGCATGTGTGGTGGCAGATGGTGGCACCATGGGAGATTGCCACCCTAGCCTCAGAAGCACTAGAGCATCAAATGCTACATTTCCTCGGTGGTTGCCCTTTTCCCACAGACTCCAACTGCCACAACACGTGGCCTTTTTCTCCCTCCAGACCAGCTTTCTTTTCTACTCTTGTTCTCCAGGACCATTCTGCATTGAGACATCCCTCTCTCCTCTAGAAAAACCTAAATACTCCTCTTTTTAAAGACGCAGAGCAGTTTATCTCCATTTTGACCCACTTCATGGTCTATAAACACTCAATTTACACGTTTCTCAGTCAGCTACTCCTGAGCTGCTCTCTCCAAGCTCAGGAGACCTGGTAGAGAGATTTAACTGTTGTCTTTCTTTCCTTCTAGTCACTAGCAGCAGATTAGCAATTTAGCTTCCCACTGAGATAAAACAAATTATTCCCATCTTCCCTGAAACTCTCTTAAACGGCAGAAGCAAGTATCCTCAGTTTGGATTTTGAGTAGCGAATATTTTCCCCTTGATCCTTGGGAGGGAGGAAAAATATTTCACTTTAAATACAGATGGCAGTGTATAGTCTGCCTTACACAGAACGTCTAGCTAAGTAAATTCAAAAGTAAAATCGAGAAGAGACCGAGTGGGCTCAGCTGATCAACTTGTTTGCTTTCCCTGGCAGATTTCATCTAAACACGCTTCTGTTGATACAAAAATCATTATTTTCCACAAGATAAATTCTAGCGTGATAGAGTAGGGAAAAAAATCAGACTTTTTTGGGAGGGAATTATCTGAGGTACAAATTATAATGAACCAAGTTCCTGCACCTGGAGCATAGACCAAGCTTAATCTCCTCTAACTGCTGTCCTGAGCTGGCTACTGCATGAGCCAGAATGGGCCACAATTACAATGTTTGGAAGCCTACTTCGATCAGCTTTGCCTAGTCCACGGTTTTTCAACCTCAGTACTATTGACCTTGGGGGCTGGCTGGTTCTTTTCTGGGGGAGGCTTTCCAGTGGGTCCGAAGACATTAAGCAGCGTCCCTGTGTCGCTAGAGGCTAGAAGTACCCCTTTACTGTGCCCACGAAAAATGTGTCCAGACATGGCCAGATATTCCCTAGAGGGCAAAATCACCCCTATTAGCCATGGACTTAGTTCTAGTATGTACCTGGTTGAGCAGACCTAGTCTGCAAATTTGGGTTGACTCCAATTTAACACAGAAAATCTATTAGGACTGTTGTACACACCTTGTAGTAACTGTTGGCACACAGTGCACCAGGGGAGGCCCAGGATCTTGCTGATGGGTATAAAGCGGTACCACTTACCCTTTCAGGTGCATACCTGTCATTTGGGGGAATCTTAATAACTCAGATCTATTTCATCAGATTTGGGGTGGAGCCTGGGATTCTCCAGTGATGCTGTTAGTCCAAACACCATACTATGAGTAGCAAGGGTCTTTAGATGAGTAAGTCCGCAGTAGTAAGCCTTTCTCTGCCCACGGTGTCACTATAGGGCTCTGGCTGGTCTAACAGAACCCTTGGGAGTCTGGTTTGACAGTCTTGTCTGTCTGCCCTAGGTTGTTGCTGCGCATCCCACTCTATTCCTTCAGTATGGTGCTCGTGGATAAGCATGGCATGGACAAGGAGCGCTATGTCTCCCTGGTGATGCCTGCGGCCCTCTTCAACCTGATCGATACTTTCCCCTTGCGAAAAGAGGAGATGGTGCTGCAAGCTGAAATGGGCCAGACCTGTAACACCTGATGTGATGGTTCCTCTCTGGGCGGTTCCTCCTCTCGTTCTCCACAGTACTATGCACATGGAAAGGCCAGAAAAATATTCTTGATGTACAGATTTTTATTTGTAATTTTTAAAGTCTATTTTAATATGAGCTTTCTTTGCACTTAAAAACTACCACGATGCTTTTTGTACTTTGAAGTGTACTCCCCAGAAATAGTGACTATGATATGTACTCTTTCTCCTTATTCCATCATGGCTGGTCAACTTTCTAGAGAAATTAGAAACCACAACCCTCTACATGCTTTCAGTGTGTTATTCAGTGTAACACATAACTTCTATTTTTTTTATATAAAACATATTAATAAAATTTGAGCAAATTTACTAAAACTTATTTTGTTTTAAGCACAAGCCCTACTTGGCTCAGTGGTTTTAGGAATGGAAAAATGTACTTACTTTCATCAGGAGGAACTCAGCTGAGCTGGGAGAGCTCCCTAACTAACTCACCTTCCAGGCTCATGACAGCAACAAGCCAAAAATCAAAGAGGTAAGCCTTTGATCACTAACTTTTGACAGCATAAACAAGAAGCACCAATTGTCTCCTTTTGTTTTACCCCAATGACCATTGTTATGAGTCAGAGGGATCGTCACCCTGTTGCGGGAATTCCATGTTCTGGGACCCTCCACTTGAAGATAGTCCTACCAGGCCACGCCCAAAGCCACAAGTGCTAAACACACACTTACCTCCAGTCTGCTAACACATTTTTTAAAAGATTTTATTTATTTATTTGTCAGAGCGAGCACAGGCAGGCAGAGGGAGAAGCAGGCTCCCTGCCGAGCAAGGAGCCCAATGTGGGACTCGATCCCAGGACGCTGGGATCATGACCTGAGCCAAAGGCAGCCGCTTAGCAGGGACGCCTGGGTGGCTCAGTCGGTTAACACATTTTTAATGTGTGCACTCAGAAACTTAGCAGCAAGTCAGTTCCCATAGGCGAAACCAAGGACTTGTGTTATGGCACTACTTTCTGGCAAAAAAAAAAAAAAAAGCTCCCTAACTACTAACCGTTGAACTATTTGAATCAAAGTAAACAAAGATTCGGAAGATGGAGAAGAAGGATCTGCGCTCACTTATCCCATGGGCACATCGAGTCATCAACTACACGTATAAAACGAACTCTGACAATTGCCTGAAGACTGGCGGAACAGATCTTCTACAGCTGGTCATAGAAAGAAGGCCATGTCGCAAAAGTAAGAGGAGTGGCGATATGGTTGGGAACCAGACCCCTGGCACAACTAACTGCAAAGAGGAGGGACATCACAAACATGGAGGAGACAACCACACCCCACACCATGTACTTCCCCATAATGTCTGGCTGTGGAAACTATTGGGGCTTCCCTCTGGAAGAGCCCAAGGGTGATAGGAAACTGAGTTCCTGCCCTTAAAGAACCAGCATACTAAATAACAGCCCAAGACCCAGCACGGAAGCAACAGCTTGATAAGCACCTAGGGCATGCATGATGGAGATTTATCAACCAATCTTAGAATGCATGTCAAAGATCTGCAGATTCCTCTGGGAACAAAAGTACTGGTGGGCACCATTTTTTTCTTGCTCTTCTCCAGCCCAGACAGCCAGATGCTTATAGGAGCCACCTCTAACACTGTCCATCTCTCTTGTTAGCCCGGCATGCTTCCACCCTGGCCATCTCCCATGCAACCACCCGGTTCAACCTGCCTGCCCTGCCTCAGTTGGCAGGCACCCCTGGCCAGGACTGCCCCCTGCAATGTGATGGCTGCTCCCACACCAGCACACTCACACCTCCAGCAGCCAGACCTTTCAGCTGTCTGTTCATGGGGCACACCCTGCCCTTTGGTGCACTTGCAGCTGTATCAGAAAGGCTAACTGCAGACAGCTAGGCTGACTACCGTCCTTGCCCATGAAGGAGCCTGGGGTGACTGCAGCCAGACCTCTCAACAGTACAGAGAGTAAAACTGCCCAATGCATTCAGAGCAGGCAAAGCAAAGCTTTATTGCAGACAGCTGGGCTGGAGACATTCATGGCTCAATCACAAAAGGAGAGTGTACACAGATGACACAGGATGCCCTAGAGTGCCTAAATCTGGTGACCAGGTGGGACTTTGTTATAGGGCACCATAGGACCTTTTACACAAGGCCATTACTTTGAAGAACAGGAAACAGGGCTGACCTTCCAAATACACAGAGGCACAGAGTTGGAGAAAATGTAGAGACAGAGAAATGTGTCCCAAATGAAAGAACAAGACAAAATCACAGTAAAAGAACTAAATAAAACAGAGATAATATTGATAATAACATCTAAATAATGGTCATAAAGATACTCATTGGACTGGAGAAAAGAGTGGATGAACTCATTAAGAACCTTAATGAAGAGATATGAAATTAAAAAAAGAACCAGTCAGAGCTGAAGAATTCAATAAGTGAAATGAAAAATTCATAGAGGGAATCAAGAGCAGATGAAAGAATGTAGGAAAAAAATGGATTAGCAATCTGGAAAATGGTAATAGATAGCAACCAAGCTGAAAAGGAAAAAGAATAAAAAAGTTAGAATAGGTTAAGAGGATTCTGTGACATCATCAAATGTCCTAACATTCGCATAAAGGGGTCCCACAAAAAGGAGAGAGAGAGAGGAGTCAGAACATTTATTTGAAGAAATAATAGCTGGGGAAGGAAACAGACATCCAGGTCCAGGAAGCCTAGAGAGTCCCTAGGAAGATGAACTCAAGTTTGTCTTTTAATAATTAAAATGGCAAAAGTAATGATAAAGATTTAAAAGCAGTAAGAGAAGACAAATTATATACAAAAAAAATCCTGTAAGGCTGTCAGATGATTTTTCAGCAAAACTCTGCAGGCCAGAAAGGAATGGCATGGTATCTTCAAAGTGATGAGAAAACCTACAACCAAGAACACTCTAGCCAGCATAGCTATCATTTAGAACAGGAGAGAGAGTTTCCCAGACAAGAAAAATTAAAGTTCATCAACCCTAAACCAGCCTTACAAGAAACATAGGGAGAATTCTTTAAGTGGAAAGAAAAGGCCATACCTGGAAATGATCTCCAGATCTTACATAACTTGCTGAGGGTCCCAGTTATAAATGATAAACTAGGACTTGAACCCTAGTTTCTCTTACTCTAAAACCTGAATGCTTGATCGCTAGAAAATTCTGTCCCTTACCATAGTTAAAAGTGAAATTGCTATATGGCTGTAAAATATTCAGCTTGTATATGTGCCAACCTTAATAAATCCGTTTCTTATAAAGAACTTTTTCAAACTCCATACCCAAAAAACAAATAATCCAGTCAAGAAATGGGCAGAAGACATGAGCAGATATTCCTCCAAAGAAGACATACAGACAGACACATGAAAAAATGCTCCATATCACTTGGCACCGGGGATATAAATCAAAACCACAATGAGAGACCTCCTCATACCAATCAGAATGGCTAAGATTAACAAGTCAGGAAACCACAAATGTTGGCAAAGATGCAGAGAAATTGGAACCCTCTTACACTATTAGTGGGAATGCAAGCTGGAAATGGTTAAAGAGATTCCTTAAGAAGTTGAAAATAGAGCTACCCTATGACACACAGCAATTGCATTACCGGGTATTTACCCCAAAGATATAAATGTAGTGATCCACAGGGACACCTGCGCCCCAATGTTTATAGCAGCAATGTCCACAATAGCCAAACTGTAGAAAGAGCTGAGATGTCCACTGACAGATGAATGGATAAAGAAGATGTGGTGTTGTGTGTTTGTGTGTATGCACAATGGAATATTACTCAGCCATCAGAAAGAATGAATACTTACTGTTTACATTGATGTGATGCAACTGGAGGTTATTACGCTGAGCAAAATAAGTCAATCAGAGGAAGACAGTTATATGGTTTTACTCATATGTGGAATATAATAGCACAGAGGATCATAGGGGAAGGGAGGGAAAACTGAATGGGAAGTCATCAGACGAAGAGAAAAACCATGAGAGACTCTTAACTATAGGACACAAACTGGGGGTTGCTAGAGGGGAGGTGGGTTGGAGGATGGGGTATTTGGGTGATGGGCATTAAGGAGAGCATGAGATGTGGTGAGCACTGGGTATTATATGCAGCTGGTCAATTATTGAACACAACAGCAGAAACTAATGATGCACTATATGTAGACTAATTGAATTTAAGTAAAAATAAGAGAAGTGGGGAATAAGGAAGATATCAATATTACCTTTCAAATAAGAGATACTGGAGGATGGAAAAAAGAACACTTACAAGCTATGAAAAATGATACAAGGGAAAGTCATTTACTTTCTAAGTAAAAGGATTTACTTAGGATTGTCTTGAAAAGATACCAAAGATACAGGAAGGTTATTTTCCAATGAAATATCTGTGTGGAGGAGCGGTGGTCCAGAAGGCATCACAGAAAGATCTGGGATTGACTCAGAGCAGTATGAGAATGAGATGTCAACAGAAGACTAGTTAGAAGATTGGCAAGATGTCTCATGCTTATAATTAAAGGGTTATAAAAATAAGAGGCGTGGATAAACCTGGCAGGTTCTGAAGCCCCCATTTGCAGAGTACTCCTGTTTTGGTGCCAGGACTGACCCTCATGGTGATCTCTGTGTAACCTGTCCTAGACTCCAAGGCAGGAAGAGCCAGGTCCAGCCCTCAAATGTGGCTAGAACTGAGCTCATGGTAGGTGCTGGACTTGTCTCTTCCTGTCTTGGAGTCTAAAAGAGTTTACACAGGAATCATCATGAATCCCAGAAGGTAATAGGATTTCCTAGAGAGTGGTTAGTTCCATGTGTGGGGCAGGAAAACTCAAAAGGGAGCCTGAGACAGCTTGCTGCTGTCACAACATAAGAATACTTTCAGAGGTAACTGAGGTAATATTTCTTAAAAGTAAAGATAAAGAAGGAATCCCTCAAAATCAATTAAAAAATACAAACAGCAAAAAAAATGAGCAGAAGATTTCATCGGACAGTTCATGAAGAAGACATGTGAAAAGCCAGTAAGCACAAGAAGTCATCAGGGAAATGCAAAGTGAAAACCACAGAAAATACCCCTTGAGTGGTTACAATTAAAAAGGCCAATATACTCAAATAAAAAAAATTTTAAAAAACCCAAATGTAGCAAATTGTTATTAGTGAATCTGGGTAACAAATATTCAAGAATTCTTTACTCTTTTTTTTTTTTAGAAAGAACAATTGAGTATGAATAGGGGGGAATGGGCAGAGGAAGAGGAAGAAGGAATCTTAAGCAGGCTCCATGCCCAGCATGGAGCCCAATGTGGGTCTCGATCTCACAACCCCAAGATCATGACCTGAGCTGAAATTAAGTTATTAAAAGTTAGATGCTTAACTGACTGAGCCACCCAGTTGCCCTGGGAATTCTTAACCCTTAATGCAACTTTTCTCTAAGTTTGAAATTATTTCAAATTAAAAGTTAAAAAAAATTACACCATGAAACTAATACTGTTTGATATCTGGGGGAAAAAAGAACCTGTATGAATAAAGTCTCCTTGTGGTAGGGGGAGGACTAACAGTGAAAGTGTTGGCAGGATACAGAATGACTGGAACTCTCCTACATTGCTGGTAGGAGTGTGAAATGCTGAAACCATCTTGGAAAACTGATAGTTTCTTATAAAGTTAAACATATAAGTTCCTTAAAACCTAACAATTCCACTCCTAGGTGTGTATTCAAGAGACAAGAAAATGTAGATACACAATTGCAGCTTTATTCATCATTAACTCTGCTGGAAATTGCCCAGGAGAATGTTTAACCTGGCATGATGCCATACTACCCAAAACAAAAATATACAAACTACTGATCTATGCTGTACTGATATGATATGAAATTATCATCCTGAGGGAAAAAAGCCAGACTCAAATGAGTATACATATTATACAATTCCCTTCACATGAAATTTTTTAACAAGCAAAACTTGTCTATAGTGACAGAAACCAGTACAACAGCAGTTTCATCTGTCAGGAAATAAACTGATTGGAAAGGAGCACAAAGGAAGCATCATGGGTTATTAGAAAACATCTACCTTCATAGGGATGTAGGTTAAAGCCTAAGTGCCAACAATTTGGACACCAAAAATATGATCATGATTAATGTCAACTAGAGCCGCAAGTCTACAGTGATGTAAAATGGTCAAAAACCATGAAGTATGTTTCAAAATGGCATACGTAATGATGAGAATTGATCACAAAATGCAGGTGTGAGTGCAAGATGTTGGACAAATGCCCATCAGCTAAGACCAAAGGGGAAGACTATGAGAAAATGAGTGTCTGATGATGGCCCTTAGCCCAACATCAGAACCACCCAGGTAAGAGGATGTTAAATTAGACTTACTGTGTGGATTGTCAGGGAAGAAAGAGTTTCTAGAACACCGCATAGGTGGAGGAGAACTCATTTTCAAGGACCTGCTATGGACTCTATTATCTTCCTACAGATGAGGACATGGCCTTGCTGATCTTGGTTCAAGGATGGGAGGAGACAGGGGTTCCACATCATTTAGCAGCAGAAGAGCCCACATCATACGAACTCTCCTGCTGATAATTATAACTCTGGAAAACCAGAAAAAAAGGTGGTTTGAATTCACTGGAACTCAGTCAAAAGCAGGCAAAAACTGGAGAAGACATGACCCTGAAAGAATGGAAACACACTGAATGATCTCCATATTTAGCTTCTGAAGCCTCTGAGGCTCTTTCCATTTGCTTGATGAACTGGACATGGAACTCAAGCAGAAAGCCATAGTCTTGGCTGAAAATTCGGAGGACAGAGGCAGGGTGGCTACAGAGACTGGAAACTGAGAAAGAAACATGGGAGAGAAGAGAAAGCTACAGTGAAGGAGGCTCTGAATCTGCAGATAAATCTTTCTCAAATATTTAACTGACCCCTGAGTTGCACATGTGCACAGCGAACTTCCAAAGAGTCTAGGTGGGAAAAGAACAGTTGAAGGTAAAAGAGCTCAACAGACAGCTCAGCAGCAGGTCCGTGCCTGAGATCAAGTCATGTTAAAGGGGTTCACTGAACAGCTGAGGCTTCAATGGAAAACCCAGAAGTAAAGACTAAGCCTCTGGACTAAGATAAACCAAAACAGACCTGCTCAACAAATCCTAAAACCAAGCTTCCACAAGTTCAGGATGATAAGCTGGTAATTTAACTGTCTGCAAGAATGAAAATGAGGTCAACCTATATGGTAAGCTAAGCATTCCCTTAAGTTAGCAGTTCTCAAATCTTGGGAAGACTCCAACACACTTTGGTTTATGTGGGTGATATCTACCAATACTTACTGTGTTATAAATACAAACTAATAAGGAAAAAAAATCTCATTTATAATTGTATCAAAGAGAATAAAATACCTTTTAAAAATAATAAAAAAATTTAACTAAGGAGGTGAAAGACCTGTTCACTGAAAACTATAAGACAATGATGAAAGGAATTGACGATGACACAAATAAATGGAAAAAGATTCCATACTCATAGATTGGAAGAATTAATATTGTTAAAATGTACATACAACCCAAAGCAATCTACAAATTCAATGTAATCCTTCCCTAAATTCCAAGGGCATTTTTCATAGCAATAGGAAAAACAATCCTAAAATTTGTGTAGAACCACAAAAAAAACCCCAAATATTCAAATCAGTCTTGAGAAAGAGGAACAAAGCTGGAGGCACCATGCTCCCTGATTTCAAACTATATTACAGTTATAATAATCAAAACAGTATGGTATTAGCATAAAAATAGATCAATGGAACTGAATACACAATCCATAAATAAACCCACACATATATGGTCAATCCATTTATGACAAGGAAGTCAAGAATATATAATGGGGAAAGGATAATCTCTTTAATAAATGATATTTGGAAAACCGGACAGCCACATGCAAGAGACTGAGTCTGGACCATTATTTTATGCCATACATAAAAATTAACTCAAAATGGATTAAAGATTTGAATGTAAGACCTAAAACCATAAAACTCCTAGAAGAAAACATAGGCAGTAAGCTCCTTGACTTTAGCCTTTGAGAGGATTCCTTGGATCTGATTCCAAAAGCAATAGCAACAAAAGCAAGAAATAAACAAGAGGGACCATATCACACTAAGAGCTTTTTACACAGCAAAGGAAATCATTTTTAAAATAAAAAGGCAACCTACTAAATAGAAGACATTTGCAAATCATATAGCTAAAAAAAGGGTTAGTATCCAAAATATATAAAGAATTCCTAACAACTCCAAAGCCAAAACGCAAAAACTAATGACATACTATATGTTGGCTAATTGAATTTAAATTTAAAAAAAAAGAGTGGAAGATCTGAATAGAAATTTTCCCAAAGAACACATACAGATGGCCAACAGGTATGTGAAAAGATCCTAAGCATCACTCATCATCAGGGAAATGCAAATCCAAATCCCAATGAGATCTTACCTCACAACTGTCAAAATAGCTAGAATCAGAAAGACAAGAAACAAAAGTGTTGACAAGAATGTAGAGAAAAAGGAAACCTCCTGCATTGTTGGTGGGAATATGAACTGGGGCAGCCACTGTGGAAAACAGTATGGAGGTTCCTCAGAAAATTAAAAATAGAATTACCACATGATCCGGCATTTCCACTTCTGGATACTTACCCAAAGAAAACAAAATCACTATCTCAAGAAGATATAAGCACCTCTACATTCACTGCAACATTATTTACAACAGTCAAGATATGGAAAAAAGCTAAATGTCCATTAATAGATGAATGGGTAAGGAAAATGTATGTGTGTGTGTGAAGAATATTATTCAGCCGTAAAAAATGTGATCTTACCATTTACAACAGCAACATGGATGGATCTTGAGGACATTATCCTAAGTGAAATAAATCAGAGAAAGATAAATCCCCTATGGTATCACTTATATTTGTAATCTAAAATGACAAAAAAGCAAACCAAAAAACCAACCTCAAAATTACAAAAGATATATTGGTGGTTGTTGGGGTTGAGGGGTTGGGGGTGGGTGAGATGGGTGAAAGGGATCAAATGATAGAAACTTCTAGATATAAAATAAGTCATTGGGATTACTGTATACTGTGGCAATTATAGTTAATACTGTAATCCATATCTGAGAATTGCTAAGAGAGTAAACCTTACAAGTTCTCATCACAAGAAAAAGATTTTTCTAACCATATATGGTAACAGATGTTAAATAGACATATTGTGGTGATCATTTTACAATATATACAAATATTGAATCATGTTGTACACTTGAAACAATGTCAATTATACCTTAAATAATATGGGTATAAAAATTATAACATTCTTGGTATTATAGGTCAAGTATAAGTTAATGGGAGGCTAAAACAGAAATTTTTAAAAATCTGTATTTAATTTAGAAAAATAATAACCTCATGTTAAAATAGTTATATTTTTCAGTTATAATTACATAATTAGTCACATAGTTTAGTTATAGAGTTAGTTTATATTTTTTAGAAAATGAAATATGCTTCTCAAAAAGAGTTATGTGATATTTTACATTATTACTAGTGTTTTCAAAGTTTGCCATGAAAGCAGACAGCTAGATTCTCATATATGCTTTTCTATTCAGTCTGTTGTAATACCAATATATTGTTTTGATTGAAGCATATAAAGAAAATCTGGCTTCACAGAAATATATATTTGGACAAGAGAGGAGTATTTTAATAGCTTATTTATATAACTGGGCATTTTTCTTTGACTTTTCACCAAAACACAGCAAGTAGTCGTTCCTTCAAGATTAATGTCATTACAGAAAAATTTTTTATATTCTATTGCATTAGAGTCCATTGGTCTATCTTGCACTTTGAATGGATCTTTTACCCATGCATGATTTTCTACCTTGTACATTGGTCGTTTAGAAAATATTGGTTCACTGAGTCAGGCAAACCTTCCAAAGGTCGAGAAAATTTGTTCAACATCAAGAAAATTCACATCACCATTGATCTTTTCAGAAAATTCTTTCAGTGTTGGGAAGCTGTCATACTCAAAAAGGTGTATACAGGTTCTCAAAATTTAAATTTTTACTTCAAAGCTCAAATTTTATAATTGTCAATAAATACTCAGTTGTTTTTCTTGAAACGACAGGCATACACTGTTCATTTGTGAGAAACTGTCCACCCAGTCCTCAAGACTGTGTGATGATGGTTCATCTGTCATTTGTTCTTTAAAATAATGAAATGGTGAAAAATGAAGCCAGCTCAATTTGCAGCTCAAAGGCACAAAGGCTTTTCCTTGTGACAACCCTTGTACTCTGCCATGTACAAAAAAATTAAAAACATGCATTTAAAGGTCAAGATTTAATAATGTTAATGATTTTCACTGCTTCATGAAGGATTTTCTTCAATCCAAGTGGCATTTTATGTATTTACAATGTGTGCATAAAGGCAAAGAAACACACTACCTTGATTTATGCTAAAGTAGCTACAGTTTTACTCACCATTGCTTTCAGACCGTTGGTGCAAATGTCAACACAGTGAAAAAAAGCAAGTTAAGGAAGATCGCTTTGACCTTGCTGACCCCCTGAAAAGCTTTTCGGACACCCAGGGGTCTGAAGACCACGCACTGTGAACTACTTCCCTAAACAGAAGTGCACTGATGTTTCTGGAATGTGACAGAATCCAGGAATGGTGACAAGAGCTTGTGTAGAAAAGAGTGGAAGCATACCAAAAATTTGGCTCTTTTCTCAACTCTGACAGGACTCATGGAGCGTGTTCCTTGTAGCTGTGTGCTTTATAGACAAAGGAAAGCCCCTTCGAATTTGTTGCATCTGTTCCTGTTTTCTGCTGATCTCTTTCTTTCAATAAATTCTATATCCTGCCCTAAATTAATCAGAAATTAAAAGCAGGGATGAGTGGAATCGTTCGGCCCATCAAGAATCCAAACTGTAATACTGCACACACAGTATTACATTTAACCTTCACAGAAAGGTCACAGATATTTCATTTCCTTCCAGATTTACTGGCTTTTTAACCACATAAATTTGAGACTCAATGTAACAGAAGAAATGCTGGAAGGTTCTTCTTAGTTTAGTGCCCTAAGGTGAGGGGCATTTTTTTTTTTTTTTTTAGCAGGACCTGCAAACACCACACTCTTGTTGGCCCACTAGTTCTCTCAATACTCTTTATGTCAGTCCTTTTTGACCCTGGGCACATGCTAGAATTATCTGGGGAGTTTAAAAAATACTGATGCCTGGGTGCTGTTCCCAGAGATGATGATGATGTAATTTGCCTGGGTATCCGCAGGGCCTGGGGGGATTTTCAGAGTTTCCAAGGGGATTCTCACAGCCAGGGACGAGAACCACTGAGAAGGATGCTGGTATAATCAGCCTTAGAAATATTGACCAGGGACGCCTGGGGGGCTCGATCGGTTAAGCTGCCGCCTCTGGCTCGGGCCATGATCCCAGGGTCCTGGGATCAAGTCCTGCATCAGGCTCCTTGCTCTGCAGGGAGCCTGCTTCTCTCTCCACCTCTGCCTGCTTGTGTGCTCTCTCTCTCTCTCTCTGACAAATAAATAAATAAGTAAAATCTTAAAAAAAAAAAAAGAAAAAGAAAAGAAACACTTACCAAAGTCACTGCTTCTCTGCTATGGCCAATGGTTACAGTATGCATTGCAAAGTAAGAATTACACTTCACTCATTTAAAATATAGCACTTGTTTCTCCTTAGGAATCAAAGCATAGGAGTGATGCCATGGCATCTTGCATCGTTAATCAGAATCAATTTTACTGGTGAACGTGCAGAGTCAAGATGCTTGTCTATTACTATGCCGTCAGTTCTGAAGGTGTCCCCCTGCAGGATTTGTTTTCCTGTGTGTTCTACGGCTGTGTCAGAGCTTGGGTGAAATTTGATCTCCGTGCACAGAATATGGATTTTTGGGTCTCATCTGTCTGTCCCCCCATCAGAAGGAACGAGTTTTCCAGCAGGACAACGCTGTACTTAGGCAGCTGCTCTGAGACTGACAAGCTGACTTCAAATAGAACCGAAATGCAATGTGTCTCTGTTTCATGGAATTCTCTTTGACCCTTGGGCAGACTAGTAAGTGGGTTCCTGATGCCCGCTGAGACCAAGGATGGATTTAAAGTCTTGGAGAGAGGAGCTACCCCTTTCTTGGAATACTGGAAGGCAGCTATGCTCACCACTATACCACCAATGCTTTTTCTTGGAATAGTGGAACGAGAAGAAATGCTTTCATTTCTCAACAAGTGGCTTCCATTTTAGAAGATGGTTCTGGGAAGGGACTGAGTTCCAGGGCCGTCGAAAGTGCTGCTTCTCAAAGTGTAGTTCTCTTACTGGCTGCCTGTTACTGGACCATTTGGTACTGTTTCACAAAGAGGTAGGGAACTTCCCTACATAATTTCCCCACGTAAATCCTCAATATCGATAAACGTATTATTTGGTTTAGCTGATATTTTTTGACAGCAAAACCTTCTCAACAGAGGCAGCATGTTGATTTTAAATTCGGAGGTAAGCTCCTTATTATGGACCAGTGCTCTGAGTATCATTGTTCTAGAGGAGAACCAGAGGTGAGCCACTTTTTCCTTTGTCTCTACGGGGACAATTACAAATCAGGAAAAGGAAACACAGCAGATTTTTCCAAAGGCACAGTAGCTCTTATACGTGACTGACGAGACTCAGTCATTGCTAGGTTTCTGTAATAAGACAGCCTATGCAGTTCCAATCAGTAGTTTCACTAAAGGACTGATAAATTCTAGATAGGCAGCCTAGCCTAAGTAAGGTCTTACCATTGTAAATAAGGCTATTAAAAACAGAGTTGAGCAGAATATATGCCGGTTGTTACACGGAACAGTGGATGTGAGCTAACTGAGGAATCTGAGGGGTTCCAGACTTGGGGACCACTCTCTCCTTGCAGAGAGCTCTGAACTCAGTTCATGGCAAGTCACAAACAACAACAGTAGTGCTTCACAAAAAGCCAATTTCTACCCACATTGGTAGCATTTGCTTTAGAGCTATCCCCTTTCATGAGAAATGGAATGACTATGCAGTATTTTAATGTTTTAGCCCAGGTTGTAACAACTAGGAATCCCGGGCTAGGCCATGACCTTCTTGTTGACTATCCATCTCAAGACTGAGAAAAAGCATCTCAGTACATAGGAAGAATAAGTGTTGACTCTGATATTTGAGGTTTATTCTGAACACACCATCTGTCATACCACTATACCATATCTATCTTTGAGTTGAGCTGCACTATGAATGCTAATCATTCAATGATTCATTCATTCACCAGGGATATATCACAACTAGCATAGTTCATTGATTATAAGATGCACATTTTCCCCCCATTTTAACGTCTCTGAAGTGGGGAATGTCTTATCATCCATGACATCCTTTTTAGTCAAAGTCCTGCAGGGAAACAGCAGACTCACATGGGGAAGAGAACATAATGAAACAGATTATAATGGTGTGGGTGTGGTAAAGGAATTCAGTGGGGGGTTCTGTAGCACTTCAAAACTTGCAGCATCAAAGGATATTTACCACCCTAAGCTTGAAGGGTAAGGGGAGGGGGGGAAATCAGTGGAACCCAGAGAGAGTTGTAGGTATAGTTTTAGGACAGACCACCCAAGAGGAGCTGGGACAGAGGAACACACCCTCTAATAGCCTTCAGCCCCACAAGGAAGGAGTATGGGGAATAAACGTCCTGAACTTTCTCTCCTCTTGTCCTCTAATCTACCACTATTGGCTCCAGCTGGCCAAACTCAGCTGAAAACCAGAGGGCAAAGGAGCAAAGCACAAAGCAGTTTGGAAAAGCACCCAATACATAATAATAGAGGCTCAATGAATGTCACTTGCGAACCCTTCCCTCATCACTGCCTATGATTTATTACGGGGAGTGCAAAGGAAGCTGTTGAGTTAGGATTCAGATTTACAGGAAGATAAGTAAGCCAGACCCACAATGATGGTCGGATTTGTAGCTGAGCACCGAGAACAGTTGTGTTCAGGGACTCCTGGGTGCCTCAGTTGGTTAAGCCACTGCCTTCGACTCAGGCCATGATCCCAGGGTCCAGGATTGAGTCCAGGATTGAGTCCCGGACTGGGCTCCTTGCTCCGCAGGGAGCCTGCTTCTCTCTCTGCCTCTGCCTGCCACTCTGCCTGCTTGTGTGTGCTCTCTCTCTTGCTCTCTGACAAATAAATAAATAAAATCTTAAAAAAGGAAGAGTTGTGTTCAACATCAACCTCGCCTTAGAAACAAAACCCACTCACTCAATCTGTGTGTCAGTTCAGCAAATGTGTTTTTCTCTGAAGACAAATAAGTATAAAAACAGGAGGAACAGGTGACATACAATGAGTCCTCAAGGGTCTCCAAGCCATCTTCAAGAACTTGGGAGTAAATTGCAATAGAACACGTTAGAGATATTAGGAAAGTGAATTTAATGGAAAAGACATTAAACTTTGCAGCAAGGACAGGGTGGCACAAAGCTTTGGTTTGGGGTACATGTTCCATACAGAAGCTTAAAAGTAGGCATATTACACATTTAAGTATTGTTACCAATTTTGCACTGAACCCAGCAAGACAACTGGATAGGAACAATTGTTTGGAGCCAAAAATAGAACCAAGAAAACTAGCACAATGCATACAGCCTGCCCGTCATCTCCAGGGGATTTTAAAACACATTATTATTTCCTAGAGTTTTCCATCCTTTCCTCTTTACTTGAAAACAAAGATACTGCATTGTACACCTAAAAACGTGTTAAGAGGGGGCAATCTCACGTTAAGTGCTCTTGCTACCATTAAAAAAAAGAAATGAAATCAAATGGACGATCAAGCCACAACAAGCCACAGAGAAACCTTAAATGCATCAGTAAGTGAAACAAGCAGGTCAGAAAAGGCCACATACTGTAGGATTTCTACTCTATGACATACTGAGAAAAGGCCAAGACACTACAGATGGTGGAAAGATCAGTGGTTGCTACAGGTTGGCGCACAGGGGATGTCTAGGACACCGAAACTATTCCGCACGATGATGTAATTGTAGATACATGACATTTTGCATTTGTCAAAACCCACAGAACTGTAAAATGCCAAGAGTGAATCCTAATATAAACTATGGACGTTAATTAATAATGATGTACCAATACTGATGCATCAATGGCAATAAACGTGCCACACCACGAGGTTTGTTAGAGGAGGAACTTGCAGGGGCAGTGGGATACGGGAACTCTCTGTACTTTCTGCTCACTTTTTCTGTAGGTCTAATACTGCAACGATCAATGAAGTTTTACTGATTTAAAAGCAAACCAAGAGATCAACTTCCTATCTGAGCAGGATTTGAGGAGAGTAAATGGACAGCTAAAGCAGGTAGGGGCCAGGGACAAAGTAGAATGAACAGACTCACAAGGAGAGGACCCAGTCTTTGGCTGTTTGGAGAGTTACCCCTCATTTCTTCGCAAGGAGAGCCTCCGCTCCAGTGTCACAGTGACACAGTCATCTTTAGCTGCTCTCAGGGTACTGAAAGTGTTAATCTTCCGTCTCCAGCTCGCTAAACTCCTAGACTCATCTTCAGGCCCAGAAAAAGCAACAACAACAAAAAACCCCAACCTGCTTGTGACAACAACACTCAATGTAGAGATGGGGATCTAGTGCATTCAGTTGGGCCCATTCCTGCCCTGATGATATGGTGCCCCTCTAAGGGGTTGTTTAAATATTTGTATAACATTTATTTTGAGGAACACCTGCCTGGTGGAAGGGGTACAATGGAAACCCCCAATGGAGATAACTCCCCTCTCCTTTCCCTACATCCCTAGCAACTCATGTCTGGCCCACACTGTATTCCCTACTCAACAAAACAAAAACCTTGCCTCTAGAGAGACCTTTCTTGGAATTTATCAACCATGAATTGCTCTCCAGGCATGGGGTTCCCTCCTCACTTACCTACTGAAATACCATAATACTGTACTCTTCCTTAGAGAAGTTCAATACCTCATTACCTTTTCAGGGATGTTTTGTGCCCCTTATCACCCTGGAAAGTAGCCAAGACAGTCCCCATCCAACCCTGCAAACTGGCTTTGTGGATTCAGATGCTTTGCAAACCTATGACTTTTAGGGATCTGGGTTTGAAAGTGAAAGGAAAAAGCTGAAAATTAATAATTAATATTTCCATTAATCCATGTGGGAAAAAAAGGCTTCCGGGCATCTCCTGAGATTCTTATAGACCACTCCATCAGTCAAAGGGACAATGTAAGAAGAGCTTTAGGAATTAAGGAGGAAAGATTAATTGGTGGTGATGAGGCAGGTCAAAAGCAAGAAGATTCAAGAGAGCCTAGATATTTATTTCTTCATATCCACTGAAAGCCAATGATCTCTCTTCAAAAATGTCCATTTATGAATAAAGAATATGGGGAAATGATAAAAAAAGAACCATAAATGATGGACATAAACTGCCTTGTAATGGAATGGCTCCCTCCCTTTCTCGTTTCCAAATGAGAGAGATTTAAAAAGTTGTATTGTTGGGCCTCATCCCTTCTCATGGATTGGCTCAAACAAGTTTCAACTTTCTTAAGACAAAAGGAATCTTTGGCTAAGCAGAAAAAAATGCATGGAAGGAGGCATGAGATTCCTCCCCTGAAGTAAGGAGATCAAACCATAAAGGGATGAAACAAAATATTTAGATTCAAACACACATCTAGTTCCCTGCCCTTCTAGAAGGAGACTTTTCCCCCTCACAAATGCCAATGATTTAAACTTCTGCTTTAACTATAATATTTTATTTGCTTGCTGTATTGATTTTTGCCTCAACCAAGGAAAAAAGGAAAGCAGAGCTAAGTCTCCTCTTGTGCTGAAATACTAAAGAGAAAGAGAAGATCTACTACCCTATGTGAGTGTTTTGTCATTTACAGGCAATACTAACTATATATTCCACATCCCTTATCCAAGTAGGAAAGGAACTCTCTACCAGAATAGCTTGATGAATTCTCGTGAGGTAAATGAGGTATGACTGCTAATCTTTGAAACACTATGCTTTCCTCATAATGACAACAGTGGCTTGTATTTCTGTGGAGTTTGTTTCAACAGAATGGTACATTTCCTTCTGCAAATAAGAAGCATGATTCCCAACAACATCCCTGAGAGGAAGGCAGGTTTGATCTCCCTGGCATGAAGGCTAGGCAACGGGCCACAGAAAGAGTTGGTCTTCCCAATGGAAGAGGGTGTTAAGAAAAGGTGCGACAACATGGTTTGCTTGCAGAGTCCATAGCTTATTAAAAAATGGACCACAGTTTTTCTGTCCATCAAATAAAACACATTTTGAAATATTTATTATTATCTTGTCAGATGAAGCAGGAATTCCAGCCTAAAATAAATAAATTACTATCACCCACAATGGGTCACATAGCACAAAATAAGGATTTTTTTTCTTTCTTATATCTCTGCTGTACACCGAAACCACTTCACTGTACAGGGAATGATTAAGCCCTAACGAAGCATTTAGGAAAAGAAGGGCCTAAGAGATTATGAACCACAGAGTGTTATAACTAGCTCACCAATGGCCTTCCCCTGGCCAGTGCGTTAAAATTTACAAAGCATATTTACATATATTACTTTATTTCATGTCTTCGGTAACTCCAAGTTAACCCAATTATTCCTACTTTACAGGCAAATAGATCAAGGCCTAGATTGGAGAATTAACTTGACCGAGGTCACACAGTTGGTAAGTAGTCAAGACCTGAGCTAACATCTTCTAAGTCCAAGGTTAGGTTCCTTTCACCTCACCACGGTTGCCTTGCAATGAGCAACGTCCATGTTAACCAAATCCAATCTGCCATCATGACATAGAGTTAGCCCAAAGAATACAGTCGAATTATTTTGTCCTCTAATGTAGTGTTTCTCAAACTGTGATCCATTTGTATTAGAATCACCCAAGAAGCTTGCTAAAATCCTGGAGATTTTATTCAGTAGGTTTGGGGCAATGCTCTGGAATCAGTGTATTAAATTCACACTCCAGATGACTCAGACAATCATTTGGAATCTTTGATGTGGCCCAATTTCCATGGCTTTGGAAGCCATTGGAAGCCATTCTGCCAACTCCTAAGGGTAATGCTCAGTGTGATGTGAAATATCTATACAGAACAAAAAATAAACACTGATCACAGTCCCAAATGCCATAGGCTTTTACTCTGAGATACTTCTGGGGTGACTTGATATTTCAATCTCCTCTGTTTCTAAAAGTGGGATTTGCCCTTATTTTGTCCATAACTTTCTCCTCCCCCAGCAAATGGAAACCTTAGCGTGGCAGGCAATGATGAGACCCCTATTACTGTGAATCAGGTAGGTTCAATTTATCCATTAGTTAGTTAAGTACTTAATGATCTTTGGTCATAAATTCGTATAAATTTATTAAGGAAAAAAGAGGCCAGGAATATGAAGTCCCACGAAATAGCTTCGCTTTTGGCATTTTTGTGACCTGGGAAATCTGCATCCCAATGATTTCAGTTCCAGTGACCGTGTAAATGAAATGAGAGTTGGTAGATAATATTCCATGTGTCCTGCAAGTGCTGTTGACAAACTGAATGGATAAAGTCAGGCTTTAAAGCTTGCCCACGGCCCTTTACAACTTGTCTGATTCATCTGAGGGAAAATTGAGGGCCGAGATCTCCAAATAAGAAGGAGGACACTCCAGGCAAGGCCACAGTCTCTTCTGAGAAGGTGATATGGAGAGCTGGGCTGGAGATCACCCTCTGTGCCTTTCTCTGTGTTGACACAGGGTGGGGTGAGCTGTCTTGGGTTGAAACTATATTACATATGGTGACCGGGTAGAGGAGGGTACGAGGTAGAGAGATAGGATGTACTGAAGTAGATAGAAATGGGTACAAGAGGACGGCTCGAATGAAGAGTTCAGTCTTGACTCTGTTGAAAACACGAGCTGTCCTGGTGGCTTTGTCATACGGGCAGCTGGATCTGGGTCTGGGGCTGAGAGGAACGGTGTGGGTTGGAGATGCGAGTGTGAAGTTATAAGCACAGAAACCCACGGAGGCATGGTACATGATAATGGCCGAGAGGGTGTATGAAGTGAGGAGGAAGGAAAGAACAAGCACTAGAGAATCCAGGGTTTATCACTGAACGATCTTCAGCAGAGAAGGAGAGGGAGACTAATGGAACAGAGAAAGTAGGCAAATCTGATATTATAGAAGGCCTCTACTGATGGGCTGTTGGATTGTTTCCTATCTTTTGCAACAAATACTTTTGTACATACTCATTTCTCACATCTGTATCCATCTCTAGAGGATAAACACCCAAAAGTGGAATGGCTGTATAATACATATGCCTCATTTTGAATGTGAAAGTGTTGATGTTTGAAAGGTTGCTCAGAAAAGCCACCAAATGGAGGTAGCGAAGTTAACCATATTTAATGTGGCATTTGATGGGTGGGGTTAAATAAATGTGCCATATCCCTATAATGTAACACCTAATATAGCCATAAGAAAGAATGAGGCTATCAATCTTTTCTGCTAGGGAAGATAAAGAAGGCAGACTTACTTTTCACAGTTTTGAACTATTTAACTTTTGTGCCATTCACATATATTGCCTATATTTAAAAATATTTGTACTTGTACACAACACTTAGTAAAACAGAGTGACCCGAAGGTCAATTCACCTTTTCTTTCTGAAAACACCACTGCAGGTTTCTGATGGACTTCTGTATACTTGGGTTTTTGCATTATGGAAATACCCAGTTAGATATTGGATTTTATGAAAACACAATATAGAGAATTGCTTTAAAAGTGGCAAAGGTCTGAACTCAGAGTTATGCTCATCTAGAGTCCAAGCTATACATTTTGGAATTTATTATTTTGCCACTTCTATGACTAGTGAATAAATATACTTTAGTTTGTTTACACTGGAGAGGTCTCCAGACATCACCAACATCACCCTCTTATGTGCCCTAAAAATGTCACTGCAGACAGAATGAGTCAGATCAAGTCTGAAGACAATTAATTTTTCTAATATAGGAAGTAGTGATGATCTTACAGTTTTAGCTTTCTGTTTTTAAGAAGAGCAGTACAGGGATATGGGTGTTGAGTTAAAAAAAAATGTTCCCTATGTACTAAGCTATGACTGACCAATAAGTTCAATTTTTGAGAACGAGCCTATTTTTGAATAATATTGAAAACGGACTGCTTATTCCCAAGAATAATGCTAAATATATTCTTATTTCAGTTTTTAAAATTCAAGAAGAAATTCAGATTATGGAAAAATTAGCTTGAATAAGCCTGAAGATGATTCTAGCTTTCATATCACTAAAATTCCGTTTCTACCTTTTCGAAGATTTTATAGGAATTCAAGTGAAAAAATGAACTGAGGGGCTAGAATAGGACTCCAGAAGAAGAGTGAGGCAGGTACTTCATACTGAAATAACCCAACTCTGCTCCACCTTCCTTCATCTCTGCCCTCCCATCCACCCTGAGAAGTGTAAGATTATGCCAAGGGCTACAGTAGAAAGAGCACTGGCTGACAAGTCACACCCTGGATTTAAGTCTGGATACCGTCATGGCTTCTATACGATCTTGGGCAAGTCATTTTAGCTCTCTAGGGGCTTCAGATTTGGAATATGCAAAATGAGGAACCAGGTCTGAAATACCTTTCAACTTTAACTATCTTTGCCTCTAACTTTGGTGGCTGACGCACCTGGAATTCCAGCTAATAGAAGGTAAAGTAGATTGAACTACTGAACTACTGATTCTTCTTCCCTTCCTGAATCCTTATGCTTACCATGGCTTAACTGTGAACAGAGTAGATTTCCCTGTCTCCTGATTTTAGCCTTGGCCATATGACTTCCTTTGACCAGTGGGATATCAGTAGACATGACACATGCAGGGGCTCAAAATGTACATTAGTTCTTATTCCCTTGTAGTCAGTGGCTTAGAATATTTTACTAAATAGATATTTACAATGGAGCTAATTCCCAAGTCATAATTAGGGTGACACTACGTCTCCATTTTCCCTGGTTGATCCAGGTTTACATCTGTTGTTTGGACAGAAAGATCTAGGTCTTTTCACTCTCAAAAGTGGGCTGATTTAGATTATAGATTATATAATCACCATAGAAAAACCTGTCCATTCATCTTGAAAACTTACCTGGTTAATCCACAAGTTTGCTACAATAACAGGGCCATCTCCTTGTCTAAGCAACCATCCCCACAATGCCTTTTAGGGATTATGGGAATTCCCAGGGTGAGGAAAGCGTAGTCAGTATTCCTTCTTACTCTTCAAGTGATCTACATTATGAGTGGCCCCTTTAACCCTCAAACCATTTTAGGAAATGTAAAATAACTTAGTAATAGAAAAAGTTTAGGGATTCCAAATTTCAACTGTAGTTTCAAAGAAGCTTGTACCATTTCCCTTATGGTATAAAGTCTATGAATCATTGCATAATTTGCTGTTGACAGGACAGTGTGGCACACTTTTTACCATCCAATCAAAAAGGCCCTGGTCCCTGGAAACACAGAGGTACATGCTCTTTGAGACACTTGGCGAGACCCTAAATGTTTATAACGCGGACATCTCTTCTCACGTGTCCCAATACCCTCAGGTGAAAAATGGCAGAGAAGCAGAATCCCAGGTCGCAAGACCAATACTTGGATCAAATAGCAGCCAGACAGTGCCTGGAGGCCTCACTTTGGAGACTGGTACCTTCAGAGCCTACACTTCCCCATGCTGGACCGGAGCATGAGCACACCCTCAACGGGAGTCCCAGGATTGTCCGCCATCTTCTGCCATAGGCGTTGCTCTTCCCCTCGAGAGTCCATCCAATCCACACTCTTCCCGTGGCTCACACCTGAGAGGAAGGGACAAGGGAGCATTACCCTTCACAGATGAAATTTTTGGATCTTCTGGAAGACACCTATCAACCTCTGAGCAGGCCTTATTGAGCAGAGTCCTTCACTGGCTTGTTTTCACTTATCTAGTGAGTAGTGTTAGAATGACAGACTCCCTTTGCAGTTGGCACTACTCTCTTCTTCCAAGATAATGAGAAACAAAGCAGGATGGCCCTCATGGCTCATTTCTTCCCCTGCTTGGTAGTCTCTCAGAGAGCTGTCTCATTGGGACTGAGGTAACAGGACAGAAGAACAGGATGAAGTGGGCTCTGGGGCTCTACTTTTTTAACAAGGCTGCTTCTCCAACCTGGGAAGTTTTCGGTTTAGTGGTATAGATATTTTTGGCTTAATCTATAACTACGCACAGCACCACACAGGTGGGGTTGTTCTTAACAGTACTAACCACAGTGCACGTTGACCCTCCGTGTCTGACGTAAGTTATGGGATAATGAGGGTCTTGGGGGCTACCTGTGCTCTGCCCGCATCATTTCCCTCCAATCTGCCCAGTTGTGGCCGTGTCTTGTGACATCAGCAGCATGTTTCCACAATCTGTTTGAACAACATTAGGTGTTATTTTTTAGGGAGAAAAATGGGTTTCCTTTCAATTCAACCAGTGAGTCATCTGAGAAGAGGATGAAGTAAAGTCGGGCTTGGAAATCGTTCTCTCCCCTATCAGAAGCCTGTGCTGTCTCAGTGATCCTCCCCTGAGAAAAACCTGAAACAACACCCACGAAAGTAGTTGACATTCACTTAAAGTGTAAGTGATATTTTATAAAAGGACTGAATATAAACATTGAAGCAACATGTACATCTCCTACATACTAACCCACAGGAACCACTAGTCACACACTATCTCAGGGTCCCCAAACCCCTCACCGGTTCCAGAATTCAAACGAACTCCTCCCAGAAAGATGTTGCTGGAAAAGGCCTCCTTGTCCCAGACGGTAAGTTCTAGGCAAACATTCTTTATATCCTGGGGGTTCAGGCCACGGAACATGAAAGTATGATTCCACTGAGGGTTAACACTCTTCTTTACCACCAGAGTTTTGTGCTTGGTGGCTTTGCTGTCATCTGGGAGCAGGTAGCTGCAAGAGAAAATGCGATCAAGCCATCGGAGAAAACAGAAAATGGCGTCCTTGAGTAGTTATTTCCATTCCCCATAGTTCTTGGTGCCTATGTGTGTGTATTTCATTTTTTCTTCAAGGTACTTATATGCTTACATCTAGATTTAGGAGGAAGATTTTATTGTTTATTTTAAGTAGGACAATAGCAAAATGCCTGTACTCTCCTTCCTAATCCTATTTTGGTCCTTCCCTCTTCTCGAAATGAAAATATCTCCTGTAGTAGGTACTTACAATAAAGAAGACACCCTGCAACACTTAAGATTTCATTTCATGTACCAAGAAGAGACTGCTTATCCCTCGATATTCATTCTCTCCTTACTCTTTAAAAAGACTCTTTTTTTAAGTTAGGCACAAGATTGCCCAGAATAAAGACTAGATTCCCAGCCTCCCTTGCAGCCAGCATAGCCAATGTACTAAGATCCTGACCAAAGGATATAGACAGTGGTTCTGCATGAAATTTCTGAGAATTGTCTTGACAGCTGGAATTTAGATGGGATAGCTGATACTCCAGCAGCGATCTTGGCCATGAGGTGGATACCACACCAAGATAGAAGAAACAAGAGTCCCTAATTATCATGATGCGTTCATACCTGCCCTAGATGGTTTACTTTTTGTCTTTCTATACATGTGAGAGAAAGAAACTTTGCTTTCTGACGTTCTCTTTCCTTTTTAATGATTTATTTATTTTGAGGGTGAGAGAGAGTGAGCATGTTGGGGAGGGGCAGAAGGAAAGGGAGGGAGAGAATCTCAAGCAGAATCCCCACTGAGCATAGAACCCTATGCAGGGCTTAATCCCAGGATCCCAAAACCAGTACCCGAATCAAAACAAAGAGTCAGATGTTCAACTGACTGAACCACCCAGGTGCCCCCTTTCTAATGAACTCTTAAAAAAAACCCTGAGGTTCCTTTAAGATCAGCTCAATATTTAAGTGTAATTAGAGAGAGAATTTACTAGAAAGTCACTGGCCTTTTTTTCATTATAGAATAAAGATATCATCTTTTATTATCTCCGTTTTGTAAATGCTCAACATGATATAGTGAAAACTATTTCAAAAGATGTTAAATCACCCCTGCAAGGCCACAGTGAGGCCATAGGTAAGGAGCCATTCCCTCATCCCATAGACAGTAGGCAGGAAGAGGCCTGAACAGGATGGTGGGGCTGGTGAGGCAAATCGCAATCGCAGGATCCAAATAAAGCATTTCTTTTGTGCTTAAAACTATTGTGAGAAATGAAGGACAGATGAACTGGGACTCAGGCCCACACATTCACCAGCACGAAAGCCCCAGATATCTGCTTCACCTTACTACTGGCTTTACCAAAATTAGAATGTGTGAGGGTAAAGGTTTGATTCATTTTCTTACAGAGCCAATTACAGTTTTTTTTAAGAAGGATTGATGAGAGGAACAATAATGTCATTGACTCAAAGAATTAACCTCATGCCCAAAACCTGTAATAAATAGACAAAAAAATAAAGAAAAAGAAAGCCAAACATAACACTACAGAAACTCATCAACCACAAAGAAAGAGAGCAAGAGAAAATCAAAGGAACAGAGAAGAACTACAAAAACAACCAGAAAACAATGAACAAATGGCAGTACGTGTCTACTTATTAATAATTACCTTATTTTAAAAAATTTATTAAACGCAATTAACATATAGTATATTGTTAGTTTCAGTGGTAGAGTTCAGTGGTTCATCAGTTGCATACAACACCCAGTGCTCATTCCATCACATGTCCTCCTTAATGCCCAGCACCCAGTAACCCCATCCCCCCACCCACCGACCCTCCAGGGACTCTGTTTGTTTTCTATAGTTAAGAGTCTCTTATGGTTTGCTTCCCTCTCTGATTTCATCTTATTTTTCCTTCCCTTCTCCTATGATCCTGTTTTGTTTCTTAAATTCCACATACCAGTGAAATCATATAACTATCTTTCTCTGCTTGACTTATTTCACTTAGCATAATACCCTCTAGTTCCAAGCACATCATGGCAATAACTACTTTAAACATGAACGGTCTAAATGCTCCAACCAAAAGATAGAGGATGGCAGAATGGACCCAAAAAACCTCACAAGATCCATCTATATGCTGCCTATAAGACACTCAAGTCAGACCTGAAGATACATACAAGACTGAAAGTGAAGGGATGAAAAAAATCTAATCATGCAAATGGAAGCAAAAAAAAAAAAAAACAGCTGGAAAAACAATATTTATATCAGACCAAACTGAGTTTAAAACGGACTGTAATTGGGTGATGGGCATTAAGGAGGGCATCCCTATGATGGGCACTGTGTGTTATATGCAACTGACAAATCACTGAATGCTACATCTGAAACTAATGATGTACTAGAAGTTGGCTAACTGAATTAAAATTAAAAAAATTAAACAGACTGTAACAAGAGACAAAGAAGGGCAGTACACAATGATAAAAGGATCAATCCAACAAGAGGGTATAATAATTGTAACTATCTAGGCATACAATATTGGGACACCTAAATACCTAAAACAAATATTAATGGACATAAGGAGAGAAATTAATGGTAATACAATAGCACGGACCTTTAACACCCTACTTACATCAATGGATAGGCATCCTGGCAGAAAATCAATAAGGAAAACGTGTCCTTGAATGACACATTAGATAAGATGGACATGACAGATGTACACAGAAAGTTCCATTCCACAAAAGAATATACATTCTTTTCAAGCACGTATGGAACACTGTCCAGAATACATCACATGTTAGGCTACAAAATAGGCCTCAACAAACTTGAGAAGACTGAGATCATACCATGCATTTATTCTGACCATGATGCTATAAAACTAGAAATCAAGCACAAGAAAAAAAAACAACTGGAAAAAAGAAATATGCTGTCCCCAAAACACTCTCCAGTCACTATCTCCGGGGAGGGTGCTCTGAAATTTCTACTTTTTACAATTTCCCCTAAGAGAGCAAAATAGGAAGGATCCAATATTCTTGTTGTTTATTGCCAGTACCAAATGATAACAAAGCACAATATAAATATATTACACAGAGAAAATCATATTTTCTCCTCCTTTGAGAAATGAATCTCAACAGGAAAATCTGCCAGTATTGAGGATGAGAATGATGGCAAATCCTGAGATATGCTGGAAGCAAGAGTAAAACTAGAATTAGCAGCCCTCTTGCCTCGTGTTGTTTCAGATCTAAAAGCCAGCATTTAAGGGTAGCTTTCTCCTTGTCCATTTAGAGTAAGATGAACACAGAAGTCTCACAGCCACCCCTGTCTCATGGGTCACAGAACCTCTCATCTCCCATTAAGTATCTCCTAAGATGAGTTAGAGCAAAATTACCCCTTCACAAAGCTATCAGAAGTGCCTCCTGACTTCACCGCTGTCAAATTCTTTGCCTCTTTGATGAACACTTCCAGTATTCCTCCAAAGATTATGGGTGACTCCTTCTTCTTTCCCCTTTTGAAGGTCTTCTTTCCTGCATCGGTCATCAAAAAGAGAGAGACAGAGAAGGAGGGATGAAGAAAGGTAGGGGGAAGGAGGGGGAAGGGAGAGAGGGGAAGAGAGAGAAATCATGGGTTCCATTTCAAAATTCACAAAGAAAATCTGCCAAGATTTATTTCATTTGCTGACTGAACTGGGTCTTTATGTTATTGTGTTTTTCCATGATTTATTCAAATGTTTCTACCCCACCAGATTCCTTCTGGATAGGTCTTTCATTTGTGCTTGTTGCAAAACAAAAACAAAAACAAAACAAATAAATGTAAAACTGTGAATACTTCCCAATAAGGAGTACTTTTTTACAGGATATAGAGGGACAAAATGGAAATGAATCTGAGAGTTGCCTGAGCCATATTCTTGCTCTCAGTGAGAACAGCTACAAAAAAAGCCACACAGAAGTGCCAAGACTCCAAAACAGAAAATTCCGTAACTTCCTTCTTGGGTGTTTTAGTCTTATAAATTTAGAACTGTGCAAAGGCCAGCTCTAAAGGCTATACATGGCCCAAGCACAACTATGTTTTTGATTGAGAGACTACTCTCCCCACGTCACATTTTTATTCTGAGGAAATGGCTCAACGTGAGTAATAACCACCGCTACCACCTTTATTCCATACTGCTTTAGGCACTTTCCATGAATGAACCTATTTAATCCTTGCACTATCCCTATGAAGTGAGGAAATGGAGGCTAAGAGGCAGTGAATTACTTGCACAGGGTCACACTGAAGAGGGTGACAGTGAATGGAAGGCTACAGAAGGCTGCCTGGATCAGTTGACGGCAGAAGGCCAAAAGGACTTAAAAGTTGACTCTATCTGGATTTTTCCTTTACATCCTGTGTTCTTCTTCCTCAAGACTCCCTGAGTAACTATGACTGTCAGAAATCTATACAGCAGCTTTTTACACCTCTCCTCTCTGCAGACTGTACTCCTCCCCACCTCCTCTCTCCATCCTGGGGAAGATCCTAGATCTCTGGGATTTCCAGGAAACAAATGGCACCAGTAAGCCTGGTTTTTAGTATAAACTTTGTCCTTTACTCGTAAAGATCCTGTCCCCTTCCCCATTTGTAGGATATACTTCTCAACTCTCTTCCAAGACAGTGACACCCAACCTTTTACATTTTCATCTGTATAATGCCAAAGTAACATAATCCAACCCGACTCCTGATCCCTGTTACCATATGTCTAGACACAGAATGCCCGTGGTCAAAGTCATTGATTTTTACTCTACCTTGAACTTGTTCTAGAGGAATCATCAGGTTCTCCTCTGGGGGGATGTAACGTAAAATAACTGTTAGCTCTCCTTTATAGTGAAGGCCTATGTCTGCAGCGAATTCCGCCTGGCCAAAGGGAGACAGGTGAAGAGAAAAAGTGAGAATGTTTGGTTTATTATTTTTTAGCCCATGTTTGAATGGCCTTGTCATATTTACTTGTTGGTTTAAGTATGACAATCCATTCCTATTCAACTGTTAGCACTTACTGGTTTAAGATATGCCTTAGGTAAGAAAAGAGAGATGCCAGAAAACTTCGTATTCTTCGTACAAAAGGTATTTGTGTGTAATGTTTAACATTAAAGTAAAAGGAATTTGAGAGGAGATATATGACACACGTGTGGTCATCAGTGGCTACTGACTGCCTGTGGTGCAACGAGGACCAGAACCCATCACTGAACATAGAGTTCGGGGTATGAGGCACAAATAAAGATGCCACAGAGAATGGCTCCAGAAGATATGTCTCCCTGTCTGCTCTTGATGTCTCAAAGCTTTCCTAAGTGACCAAGAGGGAGAAATAGCCAGGAATGCGTGATTCACATTGGGCTGCCCAGCCACCAATTATTCAAAGCTATATTGTAATGCCACCTGGGTGGTTCAGTTGGTTAAGCATCTGACTCTTGATCTCAGCTCAGGTCTTGATTTCAGGGTCATGAGTTCAAGTCCCATACTAAGCTCCACACTGGGCATGGAGCCTCCTTAAAAAAAAATTCAGTGTGGAAAAACTGGCTCACTCAAACATTGTTGGTGAGAATGTAAAATGGTGTAGCCATTCTGGAAAATGGTAGAGCAGTTTCTTTTAAGACTAAACATACAGATACCATACAACCCAGCAACTGCATTTTTGGGCATTTATCTCAGAGAAATGAAGGATTATGTCCACATAAAAACCTGTATACAAATATTCATATCATCTTCCTATGGACTAGCCCCCGAACTGGAAATGGACTAGATGACCTTCAAGAGGAGAGGTGGCTGGTGCAACAAGGTGTGGTATAGCCATACCATGGACTACTGCTTAGCAGTAAAGAGGAATGAATGGACAATACACAAGACAATTTGGATGAACCTCTACTGAATTACGCTGAGTGAAAAAGCCAGCTCAAAAGGCTACGTACCATACAATTTAATTTAAATGACAGTCTTGGGGCACCTGGGTGGCTCAATGGGTTAAAGCCTCTGCCTTCGGCTCAGGTCATGATCCCAGGGTCCTGGGATCAAGCCCCGCATCGGGCTCTCTGCTCAGCGGGAGCCTGCTTCCCCCTCTCTCTCTGCCTCTCTGCCTACTTGTGATCTCTCTCTGTCAAATAAATAAATAAGTAAATAAAATCTTTAAAAAAAATAAATGACAGTCTTGAAGTGACAAAATAATAGATATGGAGAAGAGATTAGTGGTCTCTGGAGGTAGGGAGGGGTGTCAGGAGGGAGGTGGGTGTGGCTATAAAAGATCACAAGAGAGCTTTGCGATGATGGAACTGTTCTGTATCTTAGCTATAGTGATAGATAAAGGTACAGATGTGATAAAATTGCATAGAACACACACACACACACACACACAAATGAGAAGTGAGGAAGTCTGAAGAAGATGGATGCGTGGTATCAATGTCATCACTCCAGGTGTGGCATTGCTCTATAGCTTTGCGAGATGCTACCATTGGGAAAAACTAGGTAAAGGGTACATGAGATCTCTATTACTTCTTACAATTGAATGTGGTTCTGTAATCATCTCAAAATCAAAAGTTTCAGTTCAGAAATTCAATGTGAACACATACCCAGAGCCTTTGTTCTGTAAGTCTCCTAGTTGCCATTGCGTCAACTCAACTGACTTTTTATAAAAGCGGTAAGAAAAGTAGTATATTTTCTTTGGCCTTTCCTTCAGGAACCTGGCTCCTGGGTGCTGAGTCAAGGGCTGGGCACTATTGTCTTCCGAGAGGGTAGACCAAAAGAATTCAGAAACCCCCAAACTCAAATAGAGAAGCAAGAGGCTGTTCAAGCCTCAGCAAAGACGATGGAAACCATTACCAGGCAAAGGAATCCTTACCTGACTTTCCTCTTGGTTGGTGATAAAACTTAATCAGTAAAGGTGGGAAAATCATTTGAAGTATTTTATTCAACCTTCTTGCTAGGGCAAACATGAGATTAGACAGTGAAACAGACTATCCATCTATTTTTTAATCTAATTAAGTCACATGCCTTGTGAAAAGGACTTTTCTTGTTGTTTTGACAGTTTCAGCACATTTTACTTTATGTGAATGTCACAAATGAAAAGTTATAATGGACGTTATAGCAAAGTAAAGAGGTCATTACTTTTTCAGTGCTATAGCCAATGAGCTACATAGCTCATTGGTGTTTATCGTTTCTCTTTGGATCTGAGTGGACCTTGTGATTGGTTTGACCAGGAGACCATGGCACCAGCGACAATGTGCCAGTTTCTGGGCCCCAGGCCTGAGATTAACAATTTCTACTTCCTCTCTTAGAATGAACATCCTTGGGATTCTCCCACTGAGGACCCATGGTGTTGAGGCCCAAGCCATAGAAAGAATCCACATGTAGGTGCTCTGGTTGGAAGTCCTACCTGAATTCCCAGTTGGCAGCTAACAGAAAGTGTGAGATGGCCAACTTGAACAATCAGCCCAGTCATATGACTTCATATGACTTCATATGACTTCAGCCTCAGTCTACCATCTAGCTACAACCAAATGAGAGACCTTCGATGAGAACTACCTAGCTGAGCCTAGTCACCCCACAGAATCATGAGCAATGAGAAATTGTCGTTTTAAGCCACTAAGGTTTAGAGTAGTTTTCTTTATAAAAATTAACCAATGCAGGCTCTATTTGCTTTTAGCTGAGAGCTTTGGATGGGAAAATATGTTGGTAGGAAAAAGTGATGTGTGCAGGTGTGTGCGAATCAGTAGAGGTTAGAACATCCAATACTGGGTTTTATTAATGTTCCACTGGTCTTTAGCTTATATTAATTAAAATATACTGGTGATTTTCTATAAATACAGTCTTGAAATCTTATAAGAGTAGAAAAGAGTAAAGATGAAGACTTGTAGCATTATAATCACATACAAAAGAAATTCAAGGGAGGGAGTCATCCTACAGCCTGTGCATTGCTAATATCTTGGGATAGTTTTGATATTCTTGCAAGGAAATTCCAAGGAAATGTCTCATCTCCTGACATACCACCATTTTACATCATTCAACCACCTTTTGCTCCGAAAAAGGTAGAATTCAATTCAATTAAACTCATTCAATCCTATCATCACATACGGGATGCCTTCTTGTAGTAATGTTTTGAAGGCATTTTGATAAGTGTTGCAGGGGCATATAAGACACAGACCCTACTGAGCTTTCAATCTATCCAGGACACATATATTCAATAGAAGCTCTATAAATCTGCCCTTATTTCACTGACTCATCAGATTAATGTTCTCTATTCCCAGTGAAGAGACCATGCATGCCTACTCCTGTCAGTTGAACTGTATGCTCACCAAAAGCCAGCTGCATTCATCTCCCAGGTTCTCTATGCCGGGCATGTTTGTGGTTCTAGTTATATAATTTAATATCAGTAAACTAAAGAATGCAAAAAGACAGCTACTACTATAAACATTAAGTTGAATACTTTCAAAGAACTAAGTATTTGAAAATAAATTTGCTATTGGATTACGTTTGGGCTCGAAGCTGTAAAAGACTAAAAACAATCATGAATATTTAGAAAGCTTTTATATTTGGTTTACTTTAAAAGCACTATCAAGTTCCTGCTGTACTTTAGAAAAGCTTAAACTAGAAACTACTGATTAGAATGCACTAGGGTCAGAATTTAAGCAAGGAAGAAAGGATGGAATTCTAATCACCGAAACTATACTCAAGCAAAATAAATTATCCCTATATTCAAAGACTTGAAAGTCAATGCATATTTGGTTTAAGTTAAAATGAATGATTAAGAAATGCACTGGGGGTGTATGTTTGTGTAAGTGTGATTTCTGTGGATTTATGAACTGACCTACTATTGTAAGGTCAGTTCTGACAAAGGATGACAGTTGTTCCAATACAGGTACAAAGAAACTACTGTGGGAAGAGAATCACCTAGATTGGGATAATGGGGTGGCCTTTATCCCAATGGGAGATAGGATGACTGATAAAGAGGGGATGGGAAGAAGGTCAGTCTAGGTTAAGAAAAGACTATGATCAAAATACAGTTGGGTCTGTGTAAAATGTGTTTAAAACTGGTGGGAAGTCAGGTTTAATTGATCAGAGGTTTGTGTGAAGGGAGGTGGTAGCAAGGAAGACAAAACGGGGTTCTACTCTGGGTTGCCCGGAAGACCCTAAGACACAAATTTATCTTAGTGAGTTTTATTAGGATGGGGCGTGGGGAAGTGGGACCACAAAGTCAAGGAGGCTTAAGAAGGTTGTGATATCAGGCAAAGGTTTATGATGAGTAGCTTTTTCTCAGTTCCGCAAGGGAGCTTTGCAGACAAGGCAGATCACATCTCTGAGAGCTGTCTCAACCAGAGACAAGAGAATGGAAGTGTTGATGACACTCCTTTGGCCATCAGTTACTGATCAAGGGCTCTGCCTTCCACTCCCCAGAAAACTTAAATAGCCAGGCTCTTCTGGCTCTTCATGCCCACAGACCAAACCCACATCAGCACCCTGAGGGCTCCTCTCCTACGAAGACTGGCAGGTGCTGGCTGGTGTGAGCAAAAGCCATGGGGAGCCACATACGAACGATGCTGGGGATCTGGGTAGAGCACTGACATCCTCCTCTATTACAGAAGGCGGGACCATATCAAGGAGCACTGAAGTGCCAGGATGATGGGTCAAGATTTATTCAAACCGTATGCAAAAGCAGTAGGGAACCAGTGAGGGTATCTGACTGAGCAGGGAGTATGGCGTCACCGGGGAACCCCCATTATCTTCTGCTTTTCAAAAGAGCGATCCACATTACATCAGAGTTGGAAGCAGAGTTCCCAGTACATTTTCAGGTCTACTAAGGTGGGGGTAATAAATTACGGACAAGAGTCTGCCCAAACCGCCGGTTACAGAGAGCCTTTTGGCTCAGGAATAATTTCACAGAAACTTGCATCGACTCTCTGCCTGAAGGCAGAACACAGATTTCCTTGGAAAACATTCGAGTTCACTGTTGATTTTCAAAGCTCCTTGTTTTTATAATAGCACCTTCTGGGAAGACATGAAAGGCAACTCATACTGACAAACCCTTTTCGTCTAACTACCTAATATGCCTTTCAGAGAGATAATGAGTTACAACTAATAAACAGTCTCATGTCACGCAGTAAAATGGAAGTCATACTGTGAAACTACTTTACAGGATGCTTGACAGCTTGAGATCTTCCTCTGTCTGCCCCAGCCTCCTCACTGGCTTACGGCCATAAAACCTACCAAAACCAAAGGCGGGGTCAAAGGACATTCGCTAACGCAGAGTCAGTAAGAAATAAAGCACTGTGTCTTTCCAGTATTCCCACTGCAAAGGGATGCCAGTATTTCCGAACACCGAAGGACTATTGATTCTGATCCTCTGTCACTAAGGAAATTGGTCCCTGTAGCTTACACCTCACCTCTCCCGCTGGATAATCGACGAGGAAACATCGAGTGTCCAAGGCTCATACTCTAGCCGGAGCTGCTGAAGTGACTACTGCCTCGAAGGGGCTGAGACAGGAGACTGAAAACGAAGTGACGCTTCCCAGAGTCGGCTGATACCCCAGCACCCAGAGCCCAGCCCAGCCTGAGGATGAGCCACCAATGAAGAGAAGGCAGTCTACGGAGTATGTCGCATCTGTCTCCCCCATTTCCCATTTCTGGAAGGCATGGTGTCCAAACAAGGCTGACTCTGCGGGCTTTCCTCTGTATGTGTCAGAGACACATATACACGTCCCCCATGGGCCAGCGACCTCATGTGTTCATCTACGTGTCATCTTTTTCTTGGAAGAGAAAGAC
>PISX010014929.1:0-51497 GCA_004024625.1 Mellivora capensis | reverse complement strand
CATATTTTTATTATTTTGGTAGAATTGTTCAGTGTCCTATAATTAATATACTGGTATTACCTCAACTAAGACAGAAATGCCTTTATATGCTAGAAAGGCTTCTCTATAGTACCCACTCTAATACAAAAGTTTATATATTCATTACACTTCACAAACTCTTATAGAGTATAGCAAAGCCTCTTTGACCATAAATTTAGCTACATCATCATCTTTTCCAATACTCAAAAGGTTATAAAATGTTAGACTATAAAGTTATTTGAGAAATGACCTAATCCTGCCCTGACCTCATGATACTCATCATCTAAGTGATTCCTCAGAATTTGAATCCATTTAGTTATAGACACCAACATGTACAGTGAGTTGCTCAACTCATGAAACAAGTTAATTTATTACTTATTGTTGAATATCCACTGAACAACTACTTTTGGAAAAACTAAATAAAATACTATATGTGCATGGGGTGCCTGGGTGGCTCAGTTACTTAAGCAACTGCCTTCGGCTCAGGTCAGGATCTTGGAGTTCCAGGATCAAGTGCTGCTCTCTCTGACCCTCCCCTCTCTCATGCTCTCTTTCTCACTTGCTCACTTTCTCCCTCTCAAATAAATAAATTAAAAAGTTAAAAAAATTGTGCAAATAAGTTTTAAAAGTTTAATCATTCATGGTGACCTGTCTTAAAGTTTGTTGTGATTCTCACACTTAAAGTATATTTGAAACATTACAATGAGTAGGATTTGAAAGCTTAACAATTCTACAGTACTATAAATAAATGCAAACTGCTTTGAAGTTTCCAGAATACATATGTAAATAATAATACTAAAATGCTGTACAGTTTTCAGGAATTATTCTTCAAATGATTAGCCACATAGACAAAAATTTTTAACCTCATTTTATTATTTTCCATTTAATATATTTCATCTCTTTTTAACCCTTACGGAAACATCATATTTATATCTTCCTAAGCAAAATAAACTTAAAAAGATAAAATATATTTAACTCAGAGTTTAGATGGAATGAGAGAGAAATTAAAGAAAAGAAAGAAAATGATATTTAAGTTGAGAATTCCCTGGACAATAAAAAGTTTAAATTGAAGTTTATATTACTTTATCTAAACTCCAATGGGAGATATAAAACTCTTCATATACATAAGGACACACATCATTATTCATGATATTTTTCTGCCTAAAGAAAAGTACATAGACAATATATGGGCAAAACAGTGAAGTGCCCGCCATAAATTAGAAAATTCAGGATACTTCTTGAAAGGTAGCAAGTGAAAGGATATATGCTGCAGTTATTGCTCTAAATATGTAACTTCTTTTAATAACAGCCTACTTTCCAGGTTTATAAGAGAAAATAGAAATAAATTATATATTGTGTGTTCAATTATTTCCTTCTTCATTCTTTCATTTAATGAGCATTTATAGAAAGGCTACCTAGATGCCAACCACCTTTCTGGGTGTTAAAAGAAACAAAGAAGTTTATGACTCAGTTGGTGAAACAGAAAATAAGTAAATACAATAATCAAAAGATAATTACAAATTTGGATAAGGTCACTGAAAATGAACAAAGCTAGAGAGCCAGGTAAAGATTACATAATATAAAGTTGTAAAATTTAGGCTGGAACTGGACTATGCATAATTACCTAGACTACAGAAGACTGTAACACTGCAAATGGTATTATTATATTTGAAGAAATGTGGTCATAGTAAATAGAAAACATATATGGAGACTAGAGAAGGGGATTCCCAAAGATTAATATGTGGCATTCTTTACCTTGTAACTCCAGTAGAGAATCAAGGAATTTTGAGGTTGTACTGAGGTCTCTGTGGAAGGAAATGGCTTGTTCATAGTATTGGCTCCATGTTTGTTTTTCTCACATTCTTATACCCTCAAAATAATTTTGATCATAGAATGAGTTCAAAATAAATACATGTAAAGTAAATAAGTGAAATAATAAGGGAATACTTGTTCTCTTAAAGAACTCTTCCTCAAAATTTCTAATTTCATGTTGTGTTTATTCCTGGCTCACCAAGCAATCATCCATATGGGGTTTCACAGATTTGTCCTGTGAGGAAAAAAGTTAACATTTCTCTGCCAATAAATTTTCTCACAGTAAAGAATTACTCATTTTGCTTTTAAGTCTGAATGTTTATGATTGGATTATTATGAATCAATTCTTCAAAAATTAATCAACACTTGTATCTTGGGAAACTACAAAATTTGATAATTTACCAGACATGGTGCACCCACTATTCTTAAAGTAAAAAACATAACACTCAATGTGCCCTAAATGACCCTATTTTATCACAAGTTTTAAAATCAAGTTTTGAAGAGAAGACACTTAGTTGGATAGAGCCTTACTCCCCTCATTATTGCTGGCAGGCACTTACACAGTATTCCCAAGTATTTATTAATTCTATACCCAAATTACAACATTATGAACTCTGAATACCTCATCTACTGTCTATGCCTGTGACACTCTACATATGGAGAATATGTTCTATTGTGATTCTCTATAATGTCTATAAGGAGCTGATCAAATATGGATGTTTGATAAAGCCATGAGAAAAACACTAATTTGGGCAAAAAAATACTCTGTAATTGAGTATGTATTCATGGTATATAAGAAAAGTCAAGACATACCATTGACTTGAATAAGGAGAATTTAGATGATGATGACTAGCAGTTAATAGGGTTTTCAGTTGCATCATCATAAATCATTTGGTCTTCACAGCAACTCCATGTAGTAGACAGGATGCATGACATTATGCATATTTACAGATGATGAAACTAGTACACAGATTTTAAATGAATGCTTTCAGAGTGCAGTAATGCAGAGAACAGAACAGCAGATTGAAAAAGGCACAGATTTTGAATTTGATAGCCCTATGTTGAAAGCACAGCTGATAAACCTAATTAGCCATGTGGCTTCATCAACTGACTTGTCTTCTCTGAGATTACTGTTTTCCTCTCACCTCTGAATTAAAGGTAACAATACTTCTCCCTGCTTGTGTGATAGGAAGATGAGAGGTAAGGCAAGTACAGTCTTGGCACATAAGAGTCATTTAGTAAGTGCTCATTGCCTTTTTTATTAATGACATTCTTAATATTGTTATTAACTCAGATCTTTCAATTTTATATGAAATGCTCCTTAATTGAGAAATAAAAGGTAAGGACAAAATGACTCCAGTTTTCTTATTTTGGACACACCAGAAAGTAACATGCAACATAATTCTTTCATTCAGTATATTTTAACAGCATTATTGAGGTATAATTTATATATATAAACTGTACATTTAATGTCTAAAATTTGATCCATTTTGATTTAGGTATGAAATTATTACTGCAATCAAGAGAATGAAGATATCTACCAAATAAACCCAGTAAGCATTAATTCTGAAAACAATATATACAACCAATACAGTAATATTTTTCCACAAGGATTACATTAGCACTTTTACTTGACTCGTGTCATTTCTTCTAAAACAAATTAGATTTTTCAGCCTTCTTATCTATTCTATACAAATTCTATCTAGATTATCTAACATATAAATGCACACACACACCCAACTGTTTGATTTAAAAACATTGTTGTATCATGTTTAATAGGTGTCTCTATAACAGTGACTTGGGCAATACAAAAACTTAATTCTCAGAAATAAAAAGTGTGGTCATAGGCATTTCAAGACTGATCCACTGACTTCTTCATCATGTCATCATTTACCCAACCTTAGGAGGTACTTCTTTCTGCTTTTAAGCCTGTTAATCTATTGTCACAAGTTGGCTGCTGTAGTTTTAGGCAATGCAAGACATTTGCAAAAGATGTTGTTGGAATCACCTGTGATTCTCAATTCATGTTGTTTCCTTTCATTAGGAAAGCAAAAAGTTAACTGAAAACCACCAACACTCTCTCCTTTGGGAATAATTGGCTAGAAATGGGTCTTAGGAACACCTCTGATTACCAGGAGTGTGAGAAACTGAGTCCAGCAAAAGAAAGAAAGAATGTCATGGCTGGATTAGGTCAACAACGATGGTGTAATTGCATAGAAATAGTGCCACACTTAAAAGATCTTGGATCTCCTAATAATAAAGGAGAAGGAATGGAAATTTAGGATAAAATTGGCATATCTGCCACAGTTATACTGTGTCTTTATATGAAATCTAGAATTCATGAGAGGATTAAGACATGTGAGTATTCAAAATGAGGCTTGACTTTTTCTAATACAATCATAACTGTTAACTCCTACTGAGTATGAGAAAACATAACACATAAAAGAAAGTGGTTTAAAAAAAGTATTTTAAAGTATAAAAGAAAACTGCTATTAGTAGAAACAATATAATTCAAATTTTAAAAGGAAATACATGAGATATATGAGGAAAGTGTTAAAGTGACACATATTTATGGGAAAGCAATAAGACATCATAATACTTCTTCAAAAATGAATAAAGTAAAACATGCTTTGTGAATATAGCTTCACAAAGTTATAGACAGAGAAAAGTCCCATTTTCATCATTGTTTCTAAGACAATACAATTTTGAAGATAAAGAAAAGACAACAAAACTGCAACCTTATGTCTATAATTAATAATTGTTAAGCAAAAATAGACAGGTGGTAACTACACTGTGAGCACAGAATAAAAATAAGGAGATGTTAAATCGCCATGTCACCTGAAACTAACATAACTCTGTGTGTCAGCTATACTCAAATAAAATTACTTTTAAATTGTTAAGCAAAAATATAGTAAGCAAAAATGTAAAAATGCATCTGTTATTTTCTTTAATTATATCAAATGCAATTTTAAAAAGTGATAGTTTATGTCAAAAACAAATCAAAAGGGGCACCTGGGTGGCTCAGATGGTTAAGCATCTGCCTTCTGCTCAGGTCATAATCCTGGAGCCCTGGGATCGAGTCCCACATCGGGTTTCCTGCTCCTTGGGGAGCCTGCTTCTCCCTCCGCCTCTCTCTCTCTCTCTCTCATGAATAAATAAATAAAATCTTTTAAAAAAAGTAAATTTTAGTAACAGTTATTCATTCAGATTTCCAAAGTAAAATGTATTCCATAACAGTTAAAGATTTAACAAATTCCTCAAATACTTCTCACCAGAATGCAAGATTACATCTACGGAACATTTTAAGTAAACTGCTCCAACCAACTCCACAAAAACCTTTTCCTTTTTTTTAAAGAGCTAAAGCAGTTCATGATGGATACTGACTCTGAACAAGGTGGCACATTTATATTTTAATACCTACTCTTTCAACTCTGACAGTACCTTTGGAGTCAAATCATCAACTCAAAAGTATCATTAAATGAATACAATTAATAATGGCAGCACAAGTACTATTAAAATGAAAGTCCAAGTATAACCTGATGTCTGGGAAAAGTTAAGCAGAACCTATTTTGTATTTCTGAAATATTTAACTAATATGGTATGTGAATAATCTTTAAAAATGGGGAATTAAGTCATAAGAAGAAACATGTGGGAACACCTGAGTGGCTCAGTTGGTTGAGCATCTACTCTTGATTTCGGCTCAAGTCATGATCTCAGGGTTGTAAGATCCAGCCCTGCATCTGGGTCCTAGCTCAGCAAGGAATCTGCTTGGGATTCTCTCTGTCCCTCTCCCTCTGCCCCTCCCCCCCAAATAAATAAATAAATCTTTGAAAAAAAATAGTAAGGAACATGATGATCAAGTTCATATAATTGCCTATATACTCTCATTAATGGGATCTATGGAATAAATAAGTACTATGTCCTTATATATTTGGAAAACTTCACCCCCATATCAGATAATCAGGAAATTTTCAGTTTATTGATCCTTCAATAGGATACTGTTCTCATCCAGACCTAAATGTAATATTCCTTGTGTATAATCTACTATATATTTTATATAATATACTCTTAAGAACTGAAATGTACCTCCCTCCCAAATTTGTATGTTGAAGCACTAACTCCCAATACAACTACATGTGGAGACAGGGTCTTCAGGAAGTAATTAAGATTAAATAAGGTCATAAGGTAGAGGCCAATAAGACTATGGCCTTCTAAGAAGAAATAGAGAACTCTTTCTCTTAGCATTCTTAGAGGAAAAGCCATGATATGAGGACAAAGCTGCCATCTACAAGCCAAGAAGAGAGTTCTCAGCAGAAAGTGAATTGGCTGGACACTTGATCTTTGACTTCTAGCCTCCAAAACTGTGAGGAAATAAATTTCCGTTGTTTAAGTCACCCAATATATAGTACTTTGTTACAGTAGTTTGAGAAGAATGAGACATGCAGCAAGGGCTTTAAATTTAAATATATATATTTTTTAACAATGGAAAAAATTTTTAAATAACAATACCAGAATAATAGTATTTTTAAATAAGGAAAAGCAAAATAATCAGCTATAGAATAAATACCTAAGTATTAAAGTAATACAAAACATAGAAAACTTTAGCCTGATATAATGCCTTACCACTTCTTTGAAAACTAGTGACATATATATACCTATTGTAAAAATTAATAAAGGCAAGCCTCAACAAAATGTACTTGGAAGGCTAGAAGGAAAGGCTGGAAAGGGGGGGTCTTACATGGTTTACTTGTCAATTATAATTGTCAATTATAGACACCAACAGAAGAATCGTCAACAGGAAGGAATTATTAGTTTCAGGTCCCAACATGGAAAGATATACATTGCATCTCATACAAGAAATCAATTAGCAACTCAACCAATGAGAAACTGTCATCCTTGTGAACTCTTGTTTTTTTCCAGTGGATTTTCCTTCAAAACAACACCTCAACTTACTCCTTCTCAATAAGTAGCATCTCTCTTCTTTTTTGTAACATTCCTTTTTTGTTGGACTTGCCTATGGTTTTGCCATGAATTGCAATTCTCTATTATTCCCAAATGCACCCACTTTTGATGGTAAAGCAATTGAGTGTTATATTTCTAAGATTAAAGCCATTATAAGAGAACATATTTTTACCAAAGTTATAAGACTTTTATCATTGAGCTACTATATATTTAGTATCTGGTTTTACAAACATTTCAAGTCTCTCAGAGAAGGTGACCAATGATATTCTCATTTACATTCATCTCTACAATACACATTCAAAAATATTTATATTTTTTAAACCTAACAAAACTAGAACTGAACTAAAAAAAAATTTTAGATTTATATAACTATGACTGTGGATAGGAATGTAATCAATACACAGAAGGACTGAAACAACCTGCAGGGCTCTGGGTATAAGAGAAGAGAGCACTGGATGAAAGTTTGACTAAAATCGCCCATGAGAAGATAACATGTGTTCCTGGTTCATTAGGTCCTCTCATTTGTGGAAGAATAATTTGAAAAAATATAGATGGCTGACATTTCCATTTTTGTATGAAAGCCCACACAAAGCCGTGGATTGAGGAAGTAGAGGGAACAAAATAAACCCCCATAAAAGGAATTGAAACCATAGATCCACCAGCTCAAATAATAGGTCTGTGATCTCTCATTATGACAGTGGATCCAATTCGCCATTTTGGAATCTAATAGCAACTGAGTTAGTTGGGGCCTAGATTAAGAGAACTACAAAATGAAAGAAAGGTTCCTGTTCAAAACAAAAACAAGCCTGCAAAGCAAAATGAGCAGCAATATGGAACAAACAAATCATAACATCAAGTCACTGAACACAGAATTAAAGACACTCCCCCCAGAAAAAAATTAAAGCCACAAAAGAATAGATAATTTTTGAAAAAAAAAGGCAATGAATGACAAAAAATGTTTAATTTCATCAGAGTGTTAGGGTCATCCGAGATTTATATAATTGACTGTTATTCAAGGTGGAGAGAATAAAATAGATTTTCATGTTTATAAGAACCTGGATTGTTACTACCTCTGAAACAAAACTAGAGAAAATTTTGTGAAAAATTCTGCATGAAGAAAAATAATTCCATATGAGAGAAACAGGATGCAAAAAACCCCAAAAATACTATGTAAACATATTAACAAAATATTTAATATACTAACTATTAAATATACTAATGAATAGTTTCCCTTGGGAAGGCAACTCACTGAAAGGGGGAAAAGGGCAGATCAATGGAGACCTAGGAGTGATATATCTTGTTCTGGGTATTAGTGGTATTGGTTCTGGGTATTGGTGAGATTGTTCTGTGATAAATCATTCAACTTATATGAAATATTGTTTGTATATTACACATCAATAAAGTATTAACAAAAATGACCATTTCTTTGTGTTTAAAAAAATAAGCATAAAATCTTCAACAAAAAAATAACATGGAGCCTGGGTGGCTCAGTCAGTCAAGTGTCCAACTCTTGATTCTGGCTCAGGTCATGATCTCAGGGTCCTATGACTGAGCCCTGTGTTGGGTTCCACATCCACCAGGAAGTCTGCTTGAGACTCTCTTTCTCTATCTCCCTCTGCCCCTACTCCCTGCATGTGTTCTCTCTCTCTCAAATAAATAATCTTCAAAAAATAACATGGTGTGTGTTGGATGCACATGTGTAAAGTGGCAAGTCCAACTGTGAATCGTAATAGGCTAGCCAGTATGTCCCATCAAATAGAGGGTTAAAATGCCAAATCAAGTTGGAACCTAAAAAGCTATTTTACATAGATATATATGAAAGTATTTAAAAAACACTTTTAGTAACCATTAAAAAATATTAAAATTTAAATAAAGAAATCAGTATGTGGAAAAGGAGGGGGAAATGTAGAAACTTTAAGCCAAAGCCTCAGGAAAGAAGGAAACAGTAACAGAAATTTTTTAAAACTGTAACTAGAAGAAAGTAAGTTTTTAGAAATACATTAATCATAAAAAAGAGACTCAGTCATGATAAGACAACTGTTACCGACTGTATGCTATTTATAAAACACAAATAAAGGTCTAGTTTTCTGTAATAAAATAATGTGTGTGTACATAATCATGCAGACTCTTATAGTATTCATCCATAATATTGTTAATATTATATTATAACAATATTGTAATAATACTATTTGTTTACTCCCCTGCTAAGCTAGAGAGCTAAAATTATTATTTCTATCTCCTTTGCAGCTAGGGTCTCACATGTGATATAGGTTCTGCCAAATCAGGACACTTACATGAAACTTAATTTTAATGAGTTTCATGGAAACCCTTGTTGGGTACAAAACATTAATAATGATACCAAGAATCATGGTGGAAAGGAATTTCTGAGGAATCCGGCATTTGAGGAGGTAGTTTCCTGAATCCATTATTTTTAATTATTCGAAGACCGCCATGTCCTTAAGGAATCATTTTGAAAATGGTTTCTGAAAGGTCTGATTTTTTTCTTTCTTTTGATGGAGCTTAGGGAAGGCTGCTCCAAAATATGCTAAAATGGCATATTGATTATTTTTTTTAAAGATTTTATTTATTTATTTGACAGACAGAAATCACAAGTAGGCAGAGAGGCAGACAGAGAGAGAGGAGGAAGCAGGCTCCCTGCGGAACAGAGAGCCCGATGCAGGGCTCGATCCCAGGACCCTGAGATCATGACCTGAGCCAAAGGCAGAGGCTTTAACCCACTGAACCACCCAGACGCCCCATATATTGATTATTTTGAATTAAAGTTACTTGAGAAGCAGCTGGTTCAAGCAGGACACTCTGATCCTCCTCTCTGTCCCCCGGCAAACAGGAAATAAATCTCATATGGGAGTGGGAGGTGGAGCCACATCCTTACATCCTTATCTCCCTCACCCCCCACCTCCATGGAGATAAAGAATTCAGAGCTGATAATCTATGTAAGCAAACTTCTGCCTAGCTTCTTCATTAATTAATAACTAAGCTTAAGTTTTTCTTCTCAGTTCTTAACAAATTTATTGCTTCTTTGTCTAAAAGGTATATAGATAGTCAACTTTGGTCACTCCTTGAGGCCCATATCTATAAAACCATACGTATGAAATTAAATGATATTATTCTTTATTCCTGTGACTCTGTCTTGTGTCAATTTATTGTTTTTAAGATTTTATTTATTTGAGAAAGAGAGTGTCCAAGAGCATGCGCGGTCAAGGAGCAGAGGGAGAGGGAGAAGTAGACTCCCTGCTGAGCAGAGAGCCTGATACAGGACTCAATCCCAGGAATCCAAGGATCATGACCTGAGCAGAAGGCAGACACTTAACCAGCTAAGCCACCCAGGCACCCCTATCTTGTGTCACTTTAATTATTAGACCAGTCCAAAGAACCAAAAAGTGAGGGAGATATTTTCCTCTCCCTGATTCCTTCCAAACTCTTATGTTAATATCTATATCCTTTAATAAATACTTCTTTGCTTGAAATATGTTAAATGAAATCTGTTGCATGCAACTAAGCTCCCAATAACACCACAACAAAAGAAAGCTGGAAAACCTGAATATAAGATATCCTCTGTTATTACCTGAATTGTGTTCTAGGACAAGTCATATGCGAAAGTAGGAACACCTGCTACCTCAGAAGATGACTATTTGGAGATAGTTTCCTCTTAAAAAGTAAGTTAAGTCATTAGGGTGGTCCCTAATCAATATGACTGGTGTACTGTAAGAGGAGGAAATGTGGGTACAGACATGTACAGAAAACCATACGAAGACAGAGGAAGAAGACACCCATAAGTAAATCAAGAAAAAAGGTCTTGGAAAAAAACAACCTTGGGATGCCTGGGAGGCTCAGTGAGTTAAGTGTCTGCCTTTGTCTCAGGTCATGATCCCAGGGTCCTGGGATCAAGCCCCACATCAGGCTCCATGCTCAGTGGCAAGTCTGCTGGTCCCTCTACCTCTGTGATTTCACTTTCTTTCAAATTAATTAATTAATTAAAAAATATTTTTTCTTTTTTTTTTTTTAGGATTTTATTTATCTGTTTGAGAGAGATTGATTGAGAGAAAGCATGAGAAAGGAGAAGGTCAGAGGGAGAAGCAGACTCCCCATGGAGCTGGGAGCCTGAGGAGCAGGACTCAATTCTGGAACTTGGGGATCATGACCTGAGCAGAAGGCAGTTGCTTAACCAACTGAGCCACCCAGGCACCCAATAAATAAATAAAATCTTAAAAAAAAGAAAGAAAAGAAAAAAAGAAAAGAAGAAAGAAAAAAACAACCCTGCCAACACCTTAATTTCTGACTCCTAGCCCCTGAACTAGAGAAAATGCACCTCTGTTACTTAAGCCATCCGGGGTCTGTACTACTTTGTTTTGGCAATCCTAGTAAATTAAACTAATACACTGTCCTACTTGTCAGACAAAATAGTTGTCTCTGTTTGAAATTCAAAATACTCCACAAACTATTTGAACTAAAGAGAATTCTAAAAATTTACATCATAAACAACAAAAAACATCCTTCTAAATGAGTAGAGAGACTTAGGAGAACATGATTCTATTCCAAAGGGTTAAAAAAAGTATATATTATTTATGATTAAATCCGGTTATATACTTGGGAAATACTAATGTTTAAAGTGTAAACACTTTATGAAAGACATGAAAGAAAGACTAAATTAAGGCCCACCTAATGACATGTTCACAGATTAGATACTTATTGTCATAACAATATTCAATTTCCCAAAGCATCCAAAAAATTCAGTAAGACAAAAATAGAATTCTCAGTGTATTTTTTATTTTAAAAGACTTTGAGAAGAGCTAAGCTATTTTTAAAAAGGGAAACAATAAATAACTTAAAAATTAATTCTAAATAATATCCAAATAATCCAAAAGACAAGCAGAACATGAGGAGCAGTGAAGAATAATTAATTAGGGATAGGCAGAAGACAAATAGTAAATGGTAAAATATAATGTGCGCTTGGGGCACCTGGGTGGCTCAGGTCATGATCTCAGAGGCATGAGGTCAGAGTCTGCTTGGGATTCTCTCTCTCCCTCCCTCTGCTCCCTGTCTCCCTCCCCCCACCTTGTGTGCTCTCTCTCTAAAATAATAAATTCTTTAAAAAAAATGTAATGTGTCCTTACCAAAAGAACATATGATATAAATATTTGTGTATATGCATATACACATATACATACACACACATACAACTATATGCTGTTTAAATAAGATGTATTTTATTTTTTTAAAGATTTTATTTATTTATTTGACAGAGAGAGATCACAAGTAGGTAAAGAGGCAGGCAGAGAGAGGGGAAGCAGGCTCCCCGCCGAGCAGAAAGATCAACGTGGGGCTCTATCCCAGGACCCTGAGATCATGACCTGAGCCGAAGGCAGAGGCTTAACCCACTGAGGCACCCAGGTGCCCCTAAGTGAAATGTATTTTAAATATAAAGATACAGACTAAAGACAAAATAAATGACTAAAAAAGGTATATTATTTAAATAGTAAGCAATAAGGCTAAAAACTATTACAGGAAAAAGTATATTACATAATTACAAAAGGGCCAATTTATCAGTCATAAATATGTATACACAACTTTCACAATGATAGAAGATTTTAACACCTTTTTCATAAACTGACTGAAAAATCTGATCATCCTTTCTTAAACATTTTGGTCTAAGGAACTGCTAATATTCTAAAAACTTTTATTCATCAAGTTATAGGTACTGATATTATCATTTTATCAAATAAGAGTAAAAAATAGGTAATATATTATTAAATTAAATATTTTATTTTAAAAAATAACAATAAATCCTTACATGTTAAAGTAATACTACATTATCAATATAACATAACCACATTTTCCAAAATAGAAATTTAGAAGTTTGGTATCTTTTTTTCATATTTCCTTATTATATAATTTAATAAAGAAAAATTTTTGTATCAGCTTCTGTATTCATCTATTGCAATTATATTGTTTAGTTGCTTGTAGATGAAGAAAATCTTGCCTTATGCTTATGTAATGTTTATAAAAGGAGCATTTTAATAAGGATTTTAGATAATGGAAGATAATCTTTTTTAACACTACATCAAGCCTTATCAAGTATTAGTATCCTAAAAGTTAATTGTAATATGAAAAATGAAGCTATATTAGTGATGTTTTTAAGTGTTTCTATATTAAAACCCATCATTTTGTCTTGCTTATTAAATGGATCTTTTGAGAGTTCTTGATGCTCTACCTGAACCACACTTTTGAGAACCAATTAACAACACAAAACAACCCAGCAAATATGTAGGCTGTCTGATGAACATTATCAAGCACCATGATGGAATTAATATTTATGGAATACCATACCCAACAATTATATAATTCACTAACTTTCCAAATGTACATGGTATTTTTATGATGGGTTAATCATACTCTGGGTCCAAAAGTAATAAATACAGTGACTGAAATAATATACAATATTTCTCCAACCATAATAGAATTAAATTAGAAATCAATACTAAAAAGATAGCTGGTAAAATAGCAAATATTTGAGAAATTAAGATAATAATTTTCTTTCTTTTTTTTTTTTTTAAAGATTTTATTTATTTATTTGGCAGAGATAGAGAGAGAGAGCACAAGCAGGGGGAGTAGCAGAGGGAGAGGGAGAAGCAGGCTCCCTGCTGAGCAGAGAGCCCAACGTGGGGCTCGATCCCAGGACCCTGGGATCATGACCTGAGCTGAAGGCAGAGGCTTTAACCCACTGAGCCACCCAGGCGCCCCAAGATAATAATTTTCTAAATAATCCCTATACCTAAGAAGAAAATATGAGGGAAATTAGAAAATATTTTGAATTAAATGATAATGAACATTAAAATTTATGGTACACAGTTAACTGAGTGCGTGAGGGAATATTTTTGGTTATATGGTTATTATTTTAAAAAGATAAATTCAATTATTTATACTTCCACCTTAAAATGCTAAAAAAGGAAATCAAAGAAAAAACAAAATATGTGGAAAGAAGGAAATAATGAAGTAAGATAAAAAAAGTAACATGTATTATCAAAAGGCAGTCTACTGGCAGAATTCCTTCTTTCAGGAAGAAGGTCAGCCATTTTTATCTTAAGGCTTCCAATTGATTGGATGAGTCCCACCCATATTATGGAGGGCAATCTGATTTACTCAAAGTCTACTAATTTACATGTTAATCTCTTCTAAAAATTATCTTTATAGCTAACATTCAGACTAGTGTTTGACCAAATATCTGAGCACTATGGTCTATGCAGTTGAAACATAAAATTAACCATCAGAGTTCATTTCTTTGTAAATTTTACATTTAAAAAAACTACAAATAACTATTTAACTTTAGCTAAAGACCTGAATGTTGAAGTATTGGTTGGGATTGTATTAATTTCTGCAAATTACTTGAAATGTATCAGAAATCTGGTGACTGGGTAGAATAACTTAGGAAAAAATGCATGAATGAATATATATATATATAGATAGATAGATATGATATAGATATATATCATATCTATCTATCTATATATATATATGATAAAACAAGTACCACAGAAGGCTAGAATTTAGGTTGTGGCTGTGTGGATATCTATTTCATGGAAGAAAAATAGATTATGTGTTGAGCATATAATTAAGCATCCAATTAACAGATAACAGACTTTGGAGCACATGGGTGGCTCGATCAATTAAAGCAGCTGCCTTTGGCTCAGGTCATGATCCCAGGGTTCTGGGATTGAGCTCCAAGTCAGGCTCCCTAATCAGGGAGGCTGCTTCTCCCCCTTCCTCTGCTGCTTCTTCTACTTGTGCGCTCTCTCTCTCTCTCTCTGGCTCTCTTTCTCTCAAATAAATAATTTTAATAAAAAAATAGATAAGGACTTAAGAGGAAAATAAATCAAACTGGAATCATTTAGTCATCTCATATTTGAAGCATGATCTTGACAAATGAGAATATCAGTAATCAAAGGGAAAATACTGAGAAGCAATTCTTAAGGTAAGCACAACTGAGAAAAAAAGAATGGGATACTCTGCTGGCATAGGATATTTGTGTGGGAAAGTGGTAATGTTAATATTCTTCATACCTATGCAATAAAACCTATACTGGTTAATCTTCCATTTAAGATGAGATCTGAGCCCTTTCTCTCCAACATCAATCTCTATTACTTACATGTATAGGTCACCTAATCTAATTAAATTAGATTTCAACTGAGCTTTAGAAAAGATTTCTCATCTGTAGACCTCTCCTCAACTTAATATTACCTTCTGGGTAGACTTTACTTATATTACCAACCTGTCAAAGCTTAAACGAGTATCTCATCTGATTTCCTAAGATGCGCAAATAATTCAGTTATTCCTCTTCCCAGTGATTAATTAAACCACTTCATTTGTATTATTTTATAACTCTTATCATATTATGCTTCAATTCATTTTTGTTATTTCATCTACTTATTCAATTATATTTGTATAAATATACAAATATATTTATATAAATGTATACATATAAATATACCTCTTACTTGCCCAATTAGACTAAATAAAGTCATTCTGGTCAGGAACTCTGCCTTACTTACTTTGCTTCCTTCATAATTCTCATTGTACAACCTTATCTACTATATATGGCAAAAAAATATTTAGTGGGTTAGTTTTATGTTGCTGCCTAGTAATTACAAGTTTAGCAAAATAAAACATTTATTATTTCATGGTCAGGAGTTCAGAAACAGCTTAACTGGTTCCTCTGCTCAGGATTTAATAATGAAACTATTGAGCTTTCTACTAGGAATGTAATCCTATCTGAGATCCTCTTCAAAGCTCACATGAATGTTAGCACAATTTATTTCCTTGAATCTATAGAACTTATCATGACTTGCTTCTTCAAGGTCAGCAGGGGAAAGAAAGTCTCTAATTTCTTCAATCTCTGGTCTATAGATTTTCTTTTATAGGGCTAATGGATCAGATGGATCCAACTAGGAAAACTACCTTTTTGATTTACTTAGAGTCGACTGATTAGAGATCTTAATTACACCTATCCACTTTGCCAAACCCTACTCAACAGAAAAATGTTGTAAGTCCTGCTTTCAGTAAAGTGTTGTACAAGAGAATGGGTCATTAGGGGTCTTCTTAGAACTGTACCTATTTTAGGAAATAAATAACATTTATTTATATTTGTATAATGCATTGAAAATGTCAACAAACCCACTGATACAGTTGCATATATTGTATCATGAATAAATTGGCAAAGAATGGTCAATATTGGTTTCCCAGAGCACTCTGTACATTTCTCTATCATAACACTACAAACATACTAGAGCAGGGACTGGACTAAGGTGCCCTCAACCGTAATTGTCAATCCAGAATACAAAAATAGCTGAAACTCTATGCCTTTTAAGTACGGTATCTCCCAAACTCCAAAGAGCTAAAACTTGATCTCTTTCATTAGCATGTCTTGCAGGAATGCGGAAGCAGGATGCTTACTAAGAGCCACTGGGGTACAAAGAGTGTTAGAGACTGGATTAAACTAGTGTCTGACAAGATAGACCTCGCTGATGAACTTTCTCTGATTTTTCCTCCATTATACTACTAAAAATCACACCCAGGGATGGAGATTTACCATGTTAATTAGACATGCCACACATGAAGAAACATGGCTGTTAAGTGTGCAGGTGCCAACAAATCCCCACCTCTACATGTTCAGACACCACCTTCCTCCCCTCTAAGTTTCTTGAAAGACCTATCCCTGATCTCTCCTTGGAGAGTTTGCCTGAGGATGCTTTCTTTTGTGCTGCCTTCCTTGTCCATAAGCCCCAACAAAGCCTTGCCTGAAGCTCCCATTGGCCTCTTTTCAATTTCTGTTATTTAGAGATCCCAGGGGCTGCCTTGCTATCCCTTAACTTCCAATAGTTCTTAGTATATTGACATTTGTCTTGAAATGTCTTCCAGACCCTAGTGATATGCCTCGTTTATAATAAGATTTCAATAACAAAAACCAAATATATTAAAACTCGAAATACGTAAAATATTAAGATTGATCTTCAGAGGGAGAGCACTGCATGTTAGCATCTGTAGGATGACAAAGTATTTCTGTAACAAGATACAGAGGTCTAAATTTCTTAGCATGAAATTTTAGACTAGCTAAAAGGCATTTCTGCACTCAGACTTATTTGCTCTTTTTTAAAACCTTTGCTCAATCTTGCTAAGGTGTTAGAATCTAAATATTACCATATATTTTTCAAATTAAAATGGCATTTTGTATTATCAATTGAAACAGAAAGAAGTACACATACTACAAAGCAAATTACCTAAGGGCATAATATATTTATGGCTCAAAGGATTTTATATTGAAAGGTTTCTGACTGATTTACAAAAACAGTCTATGCTTAATGAGCTAACAAAGTTCTTAAAAGCATGTTTTCTCACCTCCTGGATACAATCAGCAAATAAAACAAAACTCCAAAGGGAAAAACAGTATTGGCCTTTTTTTCTTTGTTGTGGCTGGCAGAAAATAATTGGCTTAGTCCCAATTCATAGAATGTTAATGCTGCATTTAAACAGCACATTAGTGCATTCCTTCTATGGAAGAGAATTTACTGCCAGTATTCTGCTCTTGTGAATCTCTTCTCTTTATATCATAACATAGTTGTAAATATAAGTATGGCAGAAAAAGTAGAGTAAAATTGTTTCATAATGTGTTCTGTTTTCTCATGAATTGTTTATTTTATTTAAAAGCAGAACAGTTTTGCAGAATCATCTTAAAGAACCTATCTGTGAGAAAATTTTATTATATGATCTATTTTAAAATTCAGAATTGATGTTTAATTACCATAGCAAATTCAATTTCAAATAGGATATATATGTGTTGAAGGGGTAATGTGGTGTACAACTAAAAGATGATGTTTGCAGTTACTAGTTCAAATAAACCAACACTTAGAGCATTTTATTTTTCAACAATTACATTTTTTATGAAGCTATTAAAAATGGCATTGGCTATGTGAAATAAAAGACTCATTCAGGCAAAGAAATTGCTCTGAATACAGTTATTTTTTTCCCTTCTCATTTGGGTAGACAAGAATTTTAAAAAACGTACTTTATTTTTTTCTAGACCTAACTATTTACACAAATAAGACAATTATTAATAATTATGAATGAAACATTGTTGGCAAGAACACAAATTGAACAAATACTAGTCATTAGTGAAATGCTATTGCCAAGAGCACAGAATTTGAGTGCAGACTGGTGGTGCTCAAACCTGTTTCTGATAGTTATTAATCATGAAAGCTTGAGCACATTAAACATTCCTTGCCTTGATTTCTTCATTTGTAAACAGAAATGATACAAATATCTACCTTATATAATTACTGTGAATGTTGAATGAATAATTACATACGAAACATGTGGGGTAACATCTTCTATGACATAATCTTGTTTTAAGCATTTTAAATATTATTGCTGTTGTATCTTGTTTAGAATGTTTCATCAGTATAGAAACATTTGTTGTAAATTCCAAAATAAAATTATAATGTGGTCATTTTATACTTCAATGAAATCACAATATAGCAATATTTTACATGACAGGAAATACACAGATCAATAATAACAATTTTAGTATATGTTCCTCAAACAGTTTACAGTAAATTTTTATGCCTGAATTGTAGCAAAACATACACTCTGCAGATCAAGATGGTGAGGATAAGCAATGATTACATACTTGCTTCTTGGTCACATGAATTGGTTTCCAAATTCAAGCTCCATATATATTATTCTACTTGAAATATGTACGTAAATGGGAACTGTCATATTTTAATATTATTATTGTTATTATTATTTTCCTACCACATAAAATTCATGGTGATGAGTGTTCCTTTATTTTAAAACTAGATTTTTATAGTGAAATTTTAGTACAAAATGTGTGAAGAAAACAATGTATGAAGAAGGGTAATTTATTAATCAGAAATCAAAACTGAGAAGGGTTATATGTTAAAATTTTGGATTGAACATATTCAATTGAATTGAAATTGAACATATATTATTTACCTACACATGTAATGAAATGGAATATTTTTATTAACAACCTTCACCACAGAGACTCAACAATGAATGGCAATCATAAAATGCTTAGCTTCAATTATTACAATATATGAACTCTGTATTGAAAGAGTAAACAGAAAAAAAATAGTATTCCACAAGATTGGGCCTAAGGTTAATAAAAAGTTTGTGGATACTGCTAAAGATAAAAAAATATATATATATATATTAATCATGAGTGTCAGGAACACACTTTTTTTTAAAAAAGATTTAGTTTATTTATTTGATGCAGAGAGAGAGAGATCACAAGTAGGCAGAGCAGCAGGCAGAGAGAGAGGGGGAAACAGGCTCCCCGTTGAGCAGAGAGTCCAACGCGGGGCTCGATTCCAGGACCTTGATATCATGACCTGAGCCGAAGGCAGTGGCTTAACCCACTGAGCTACCCAGGCACCCCAGGAACACACTTTTGATACATACATCCATATATGTATGTATAACACCTTTCTTATAATGACTAATGAAAGTTTATTCTCTGTTTTATTTCTTTTCTTTTTTTTAATATTTTTATTTATTTATTTGACAGACAGAGATCACAAGTAGGCAGAGAGGCAGGAAGAGAGAGAGGAAGGGAAGCAGGCTCCCTGCTGAGCAGAGAACCCGATGCGGGGCTTGATCCCAGGACCCTGGCATCATGACCTGAGCCGAAGGCAGAGGCTTTAACCCATTGAGCCACCCAGGCATCCCTCTGTTTTATTTCTTGAGAGTAGCTAATAGCTTTGCACTACGAACATCTAAAAGAGCAGGGGTATCTGGGTAGTTCAGTTGGTTAAGCCACCCACTCTTGATTTCAGCTTAGATCATGATCTCAGGTTATGCGGAAGAGCCTCAAGTTGGAATCTGCTGGTGTGAAGCCTGTTTGGGTTCTCTCTTTCTCCTTCTCCCTCTGCCTCTCCTGACCCCCACTGCTCACACACCTGCTCTCTCTTTTTAAAAGAGAGAGAGAGAGAGAGAGAGAGAGAAATAAGAAAATATAAAAGAGCACATTTGCAGTTTGATATGAAAACACATAGTAATCATGGTTCTATCAAAGGAGGATGTTCTGCTGATATTACTTACCTCTGTATAAATAATCAATTGAATTACTTTCTGCTCTTTAATATGGTGACATTTGGTCAAGTGTCTGTAAAGTTAGACTTGCCAAATTCACCTTGAAATGGAATAAAGGACGGTGGGGAGCTGGGGCATAAGTTAGTTCTCTGGACAAAAGAACACACCAAATACCATTCACCTATATAGAAAGATTAGTTTCATTTGTAACACAAACACTGGGTTCACCACTTACTATTGTCTGCAACTTTTGATTCTGTTTAAGAAGAACTAACAATTCTAAGAACAAAGTTACATATATTGTTTATTTATCATGAATAAATCTCTTAGGTAGGAAAAAGTACTATGCATTTTATACCCCATAGTTTTTAGTGGTGAGGGGAGTGGGATAGTGTGTGGAATACCGTGTGGAAAAAATATAAAGGCAAAATTTATTATGTAACAGCTGAACAAGTTAGCTTTATTTTTTAAAAGTGTTAATAAAATTCTAAAAAAAAATGGGGAAATCTGAGTAAGAAGTTTAGGCAAGTGCCAAAACATACAGCAAAAGTTAAATACAGCTTCCCTTTCTTAATGAGAAGAAAGGAAATTGTTTCTACTTCTGAGAGACAGGAGGAACAAAAGAGAAAAAGCCAAAGAGGAGAGAAAAGAAAAAGGTTAGCAAGATGGTAAAATCCCAGAAACCTAGAAACCCTTTATCCTAGTGAGATAAAGGATGAAAAAGGTAGTAATCCCTCTCATTCTCAACTAAGTTTAATGTTAATTTCAGAATGAGCTCCCTCTCCTCATTTCCCACTCACTTAGTAAATAAATTACACAAATTAGGCTTTCAGTCCTGTACCACATGCAAAGTGACTCCCCTACATCAGTAGTAACTACAGTAAGTCTATGATGCAACACCCATATTGGGCACTTTTGAAAGTGAAAGGAAATGATTAAAAATGAGCTCAGGCAATAGACATAAACCAGGATCTTCCCAGTCAAACCCTTGGTCATTTTTAATGGGCATTTTCCAGACTTTATCTTATTCTATTTCTCAGTAGTGTTGAACACCATTGGCAACCTCTCCTCTTTAACAGTCCTTGCTCAGAGTTCTATAATGCACTTCTCTCCCATCTTTTCTTTCACTGTCCACTAAATCTCAGTCATCTTTGTCGGCTTAGCTATTACTTGTTAGGAGCTCCTCAAAGATTAGTTTTAGGACCTCACCTCTTTCACTCCCTGTGCTGATAACAGAACTCTTTCACTCATATTTCTTTGGTGGAAGTCATATGGCTCCGAGTAAAGATAAATGGCTATGGCTGTGGTCTAGCCATCTACTACTGAAGAATCAAACATAGATATGTTTATTAACTGGCATTAGTGAATTGTGGCTGATGTGTAAATTAAATTAATAGGACATTTGTGACAGTGCCCTAGGAGTTATACTTGGCTCAAACATGCCCAAAGTCTTAGAATTCCACATTCAAACAGAACACGAAATAGAATTTACAGACTGGAAATGAGCCAGGACTTAGTATTCAGAATTTACTAAACACTAACAAGAAGTAAGTATCTCTTGTGATAAGATTTACTGAAAAATTATAGGAAGCAATTAACTAGGAGTCTACTGATTAGAAATCAAAACAAAAGAGCCACATTAGATTGGAACAAGCACTTATCCCCTTACAGAAAATTTCTGCTTCAAGTTCCTGGCCCTGGATTTTCTTGAACACTAGGTTAATTGGACAATATAGTTATCTTGGCCAATCTTGGAAAATATGAGAACATCTCTGAAGTCACTGATTTTTGAGGTGGTAGAAGATAAGTTAAAGTTACAAAAAAAAAAAAAAACAACAAGAAACTTTAGGGATGCATCTGGTTCCACTGATATCAATGATGTGTATATAAAACTTTTTGATGAATTCCACATAACTGCTTCATTTTCCTAGAAAAGTTTTGATTTTTGCTGAACTTTGGTATCTGTAGCTATTATATGGGTGCCATTGATAAGGGGATACAGTTCTGACATGAATGTTCCTGATATTTTCATTTACATTTGTGAGTAAAGTGAACACAAAGCAGCAAAGATAAATGTCAGAACTACTCTTTTCAATGACAAAAGTGTATGTTTCACAATTTGACATAAATCTTCATAAGCCAGACTACCAAGAGTCAGTCTTATTTTGTTTACAAAATGTCCTGATACTTGTCTTTTTTTCTATCTTTCTTTTTAAAAATTTAATTCTTTCAGTATATAAATATCTACCTCATTATGTTTCATTACTGAATAATATGAGGGTTTCATTTCTTAAATATCTTAATATTGATGAATATCAAGAATTTCCTGGCTATCTATCTATATATTTACATATAGATATAGATATGTATTTCATTTTATTTGAGAGAGAAAGAGAGAGAGAACATGAGCAGGGGGGAGGGGTAGAAGGAGAGGGAGAAGCAGACTTTCTGCAGAGCAGGGAGCCTGACACAGGGCTCTATCAGGATCCATCTAGCTCCATCCCAGGACCAGAGATCATGATCTGAGCCAAAGGCAAACACTTAACCAGCTGAGCCACCCAGGTGCCCCTGGCCTTATTTATATTTTTGACCAGGCTGTTTCTATCAGTATAAACCTTGCTTGTACAAAGTAAACAAAACAAACAAAAAACAAATCTTAGTCAGTGTTACTAAATAATAATTTAACAAGTTGTCATGCTCCCGTGTAATAATACTGATTTTCTAACACGTAAGATAGTTCTGAAATGAAGTTTTATCCTCCAGTATACTATTTGGCCATTATCTCTTATTATGACTCAGACAAATAGTCCTTGCTTAGGCAAGGAACTAGTTCACAGAATAGAGAAAAAGAGGAGAAAGAGGGAAAGTGAGAAAGCTGAGAGAAAGAGAGGACCATTTTTTAAATAGCTGATTGGTGTAGAAACTTCTAAAAAAAATTGCAGTTTTCATTGTCTATTACTTTAATTATTGTGTGCCTGAACTCCCATTTAGCAGAGTTATACCTGGCATGCCAATGATTACTTTGATAGAATAAGGAAATTATTTCACATATTTTACAATTTAAGAATTAAAAAAACAAAACAAAACAACTGCTTTCCGCATCATTTCAAGTTAAATGATACATCTGGAAATTCTAACACAGGGAACTCTCTCTTCTGTTCAAATATGGCTTGACTGATGTCACCCTGCCTCAAGTGTATTACTTAAAAAACAGAGTGCAAAGAGAACAGCTGTCAGGGTGAGAAGTCTAAACACACTTTTGCAAAGTAACCTACTGCTGACAAAATGCATTTAATCATGCTCAAGCTTTATGAAAATGAGTTCATTAAGTTAGAATTTTTAATAATTATGACTAAGAAAGAGCATTATTTATATCTAAACTACTGAAAAAACAACCTCATAAAGCTATCCAAGGAGATGTAAAGATTTTAATAAATTGGGTTAATAAATGGTTCTTTTAGCATTTCAATTTTTTTCTAAGAAGCTGAAATTAGGGGAACCTTGACAGCTCGTTTATTGTCAGCACAAACTGAAATTGTGAAAGAAGACAGAGCCTGGTACTCTGAGCATTGACCTGTTTCTTTTTCTTTCCTGCTGAACTTAACAACCTCATTTGTTTTCAGGGAATTTTGTGTGACACCATGGAGATAATTGTGCCATAGCCTGAGATAAGACATTGAAATCTATACCCCTGAGAAACAACTAGAATTCACTTAAGGGAATAAAAACTGATTTTCTGTTTTAGGATTCAACAGTTTCCTCCGTACAGTCCAAGAAGTTCCTATATTTTTACAGAATAATTAACTCCGAGCAAGATACCTTCCAACCAATAGTTAAATATGTCAACAAGAAATACAATTAACAATCACAACACATACATTTACAGAGTATATGGAAAAGTATAAATAATAAGAAAACTATTTTCTCCACAGTAGCAACACAGAGCTTTATTTGATAACTGCATTTACACTATAAAATAAAGTCAATCATATTTTACCGAAGTGAATTTAACATTATCATACGCATTTTACACATTCTGATTTCTCTTGAGATTATCCTTTAGCAAATATGGGATGCTGCATTTTAAATTTATCTGACATGTTATTGGCTCTAAGACTCTGATTAGGAGAATTTTTATGAAATATAACTCTTTCTCCCACTCTGTATTTTTCTTGTTGAGGGCATTCAAGTAATGCAATAAAACACCTCTAACATGAATTAATTAACATTAATGTTAATTAAAGTTAATGATCCAAGCCATAAAAGGCCCTTCTTCCCTCATAATGTCCCTGAGGTCTCAGTGAATGTTATTAGCAACCATTTCATTTTGGTGAATATGAACTACCAACTGAGTGACCTCCCACCCAGTCATTTTGTGGCTGACATCTGTGGTGACATATTTTGACATGTCACTCAGAGTCATTTCCTCTTTAGTGTTTATAGATGCTTAAGCAAACAAAAATATAATCAACAAAGCTAGCTATCCCAGCATAAGCATCTTCTCTTTACTTGACATCCCTTACACTCTTACATGCAGAAATCACTGCAACCTTTCAGGAGAAACCCTGAAAATCATCCCTCCTCATCCTTAAGAAACTATCTTCATGTCCCTGAAGATGGAGATGCATTGTCTCTTTCACATCTAGGAGACAGGGGTGTATATTAGTTCAGGTACTCCTCTTGGGTATGGCAGATTTCTCATTTTGCTGTCTTAATTCCTGTGTTCTGAAGCATATTCCAAAATTTTTAAGGTTCTCTTTTCTATCTTCCCAAAGAAGCCAGGGGGCTTCATCTAACCACATTTCTAAGGGTTCTTCTCTGATATGTTGAAATGTCTGAGGTACACAGATTACTTTGTAGCTTTTGCTAACCAACACATGTTTTAAAAAGTTTCTGAGAAACATGTTATACAAAAATGAAAAAGAAATAAAGAAGGTAACAGAGGGGAAAAAAGGAAGAAAGTAAAGGAGGCAGAAAGAGAAAGTGGAGATGGAGTGAGAAGAACAGAATAAATGGGGAGAAGAGGAGACAGATGAACAAAAAGGGGACGGGAGTATTTGAGGATGGAGAAAAGACCTACCCCAACACTACACACAGTGAAATAAAGAATGTAAGTTCTCAGACTTTAAAACCAGACTAGTTGGATTCACATCCAAGTTTCACTACTTTGTGACTAAAACACAGAATTTATTTAACTTCCTCAAGCTTCATCTGAGGGGCAGAACTACACTACGATTGTTATTGCTAAATAGAGACCCCACTGATGTGCCTAGTCCCTGTGCTCAAGGGAAAGGAACTGCTTCACCTATCTCTGTGCCAAACGCAGACATTTTGTCGACTGTTGAGGGATTTACAGACACAGGTTCATTTCCGTTTATTTTATACCACACAGCAGAATGATTTTTGTAGGTCCTGCATGACACACTATTGGAGAAGTAGGAAAGATGGAAAATTTATCAGAGGATATTTAAAGTTTCTAATGTACGCCTCTTTTTACCCTATAGTCTCCTATCTTCACTTACCTGACACTTCATCTAAGAAGCAGGTTCCATGATTATGTTATTGTATTTTGCTCCTCTCTCATACACTATCTTATTACAGAACATTATATAATGTGGTCTCCTAAATTTGTGTGTCTTTTTTAACATTTAATATAGTGAGAGTTCATATTAAATAATGGGCCATAAATACTCTGTTTCCAAAACTTTCAGTTTTAGAAAACTTATAGTTGACCAAAGAAAATAAACCACGTATAGATATAATCCCTATGTCAGCTGGTATCCTCTGTCATTGTATAGATTTGGGTGATATTACACTGAATCCCTCCTTTTGAATAAAACTGGGATTCCAAATCCCTCCAAAAGATACTGATCAACTCCAAAATGTACATTCCTCCTTATATTTTCTCATTATTTGGACAAGGAATCATTACTTACTTTCTTAATCCTTTAATTTAACAGCTGTCACAATATTCATATCAGATAGGTTTAAAAAAATAAGTGTTCTCAATGAAAGTTTTTGAGTTTAATAGATTTTGTAGGGGTTCAGAATATGTTACTCCCAAATATGCCACTTTGATACATTATTTTGAATTGAAGTTACTTTCAAAACAGATAGGGGGAGAAAGATACTCTGAGTCTCCTCTGTTCCCCTCAAAGGGATAAATCTCCCATGTGAAAGATACCCTCCCTATACCAGGAGGGTAGAAGGTATCCTTAACATCAGAGACAGAGAATTTAGGGCCAAAAAGACTAAAAATAAACCTTGTTACTTGTTTCCCATTTTACTACTCCTAGCCCAAACCCCTCTGTTTTATCAATTCTTCATAAATTTATTGTTTCTTTGTTTAAAACAGACAAATTCTTCCTGCTCTGGTCACTCCTTGAGTCTTAGATCTTTGTGAAGATCCCACATATATGTACATATGTACATACACAGTTAAATTTATTTTTTCCTTTTCATCTTTGTATTGTGGGGGTAGGAGTGTCTTAGCCAAGAACCTACAAGAGTACATGGAAAATTATCTTTCTTCTTCTGCATTTTGCTTACAATTTTTGGATTCTCCTAAGGAATGGAATTATTTCTCAGTTCATAGTCCTTATTTTTTTGTAATTTTTTAAAAATATTTTATTTATTTGAGAGAGATCACAAGTAGGCAGAGAGCAGGCAGAGAGAGGGAGGGGGAAGCAGGCTCCCCACTGAGCAGAGAGCCTGACTTGGGGCTCGATCCCAGGACCCTGGGATCATTACCTGAGCGGAAGGCAGAGGCTTTAACCCACTGAGGTACCCAGGCACCCCGACAGTTCATACTCTTTAATTCTCTTTCTAAATCCCTGTACTTCTCTCACATTCCTATATTTTATTCACATTGCCTCCTTCTGAAACCATTCCTACAAACTTCATACATGCTCAGTATGGCAGAGAAAACATACACTAGTTTCCATAGTCCATTGTGCACCATGATGTTTAACATATTTAAAATCTGTCCAGTGCTTCCTAACAAAAACATGATACATACATACACAAGTGTGAAAAGAACAAGAAACCTGAATAGCTGTGATGTACAGCATATAAGTACTTTGGTATAATCAATTAAATGTTAACAAATTTTAGAAAAGACTATTCATTTGCTACTGAAACAGGGAGAAAAAGATTCACAGTAGCATTTGGTATGGAAACTAAATCCTAACTGTATTTGAACAAGTGATGACCAAGAGAAGTGATTTACCAAGGTTAAAGTACAGAGTGAACAATATGGAGTTGGGAGCAGGGGGCAGAATAAAGGAAGGGAGGGAGAGAAAGAGATTTAAATCTTTCAAAGTAAGGAATGTGTGTCTTGAATAAGTTGACACAATTTTAAAGTCATTAGTTCACATTGTAAAAAGCCAAGCAACACAAATGGTCCAAGATGGCAGTATAGGAAGACCCTGAATTCACCCACTCCCACAGACACACTGAATGTATATCCATGCATAGAACAATTCCTCCTGAAGAAGAACTGAGGGCCAAATGAATAGTTTCTGCACAATAAATGACAGAGGGACTATACAGAGAAGGGCAGGAGAAAGAGAGACATGGTAACAACAGGAACCCCAGGCCCCACACAGTGACCTGGTAAGGAAGGATATCACTGAAGGGCCCTGTGCAAAGATTCACCTGCCCTGGGGCACAGCAAAAAAACATCAGTTTAAAAAGTCAACTGGACTATAAATAAAGGAAATCCATTTACTAATTCTAGAATGTCCAATAAATGAATGGGGAATTGCTGAAACTCTCTCTGGGGTTAGAGGTCTTAGCAAGTGCCATTTTTAACATTCACCCTCAATAGTGCAGACAAAAAGCAGGGTCCAGGTGCTCTAGCCAGCCTGCTAGGGCCATCCCAGCATAACCCAGTATGTGGCTTACACTAGCTCTAGATTTCTCCACAAAGGCAGCCCCAGCACAGCACCTTCTGGGGGACTCCCCAGCCTATGCCTGACCAAATCATTCTGATAAGGTGACCCCGTCACTGTATGCCCCAGAACCTACCACTACCTCTCACTTCCACTTGCTATGCCCACTCCAAAGAAAGCCATACACCTAAAACACCTCCGATGTAGTGGGCCCTGGGACTCCCCTGGGCCATACCCACTCCATCCCCAGTTTCCCATCAAAGCAGCCCCAAATTGTATCCCCCCTAGCTCCAGCCATCCTGACAAAGGGTCCTGGCACAGAACACCCCTGAACCCCTCCCGTCCATACTTAACTCACTGCCACCAAGGTGGCCATGACACAGTGTGCCCCTAGGACTTCATCCCTCTCCCTGTATGCATTCCAGCTGGCCCCCACACAGCACACCATAAAAAGGAATGAAACCCTGCTATGTGCAACAACATGGATAGATCTAGAAAGTGTCATGAAAGTCAGACAAAGACAAATACTGTAGGATTTCACTTACATGCAGAACCCGAAAACTAAATAAATAAAACAGAAACATAGATAATTCATAGATAAAGGAAACAAATTTTTGGTTACCAGAGGGGAGAGTAGTTGGGGCAGGTGAAAAAAGTTAAGGGAATTAAGAGGTAAACTTCCAGTTATAAAATAAATAAGTCACTGGGATGTAATATACAGCATAGAAAATATAGTCAATAATATAATAATTTTGTACACTGACAGATGGTAAGTAGATTTATCATGAGGACCATTTCATGATGTATAAAAATACTGAATCACTAAGAAGTAAACCCGAAGCTAATAGGGTAGTGTACATCAATTATACTTAAGTAAAACATAAAAAAGCGAAACAACATAGCTTCTTAAGCAGATAAATCTGAATATTTTTTAACAGTGGGACTTTAACTTTCTGTGAGAGTCTGTTTTATAGAAAAATTATACACAAACACACACACACATATGCTCTTCTTGCCTCTCACTTGAACTCTAATGTTTATCCTAAAGCATTAGGTAGGCATTATCACACTTTCCACAGCTGAAATTCCTCAAAACTTGCTTAATGGCTTCACAGTCAAAGCAATTATCTCTATCACTGCCTAACTGGGCAGCTTGTTCTCCAGAGCAAAATTAATAGATATCATTTAATGGTCAGAGCTGTTTCTGACCTTCCCACGACTCCAGGACACTGAAACTGTTTGTTCAATCTACTGCACTTACATAAAATGCTGCTGCTAACAGCTTGGATTTAGCATCAATTTGATAACAGAAGGTCTTTCTCAGCAGGGTCAGCACACTTGGCGTGGTGCAGTGCGACGGCAACAAGAACTGTCAATATTATGAAAATGCAACCCAGGACACTGATGTTAAAAACAAAAACGAGCAAAGCAGCTTTCTCCTGAGAAACGTAGGATATGTATACTATCACTGGCATCTATGCTATCATATATTTTTAAGTTCAAATCAACAATTGATGAAAGAAACAGATGAGCTACGAAAGCAGTGTAACTTAAGGATGTGCTGAAGCAAATCAGATTACTTACGCTTCTTATATATAAAAATTGTCAACGTATTTGCTACTGAAAGTAAGGAAACGTTCCCATACATAAGTAGTAAGCAAAAGTGTATATAGCTTCTTGAAGGTTTTACTTTTTGGTGAAATACATGGTAATATAATTAACTGAGAAAAAATGTGATGGCAGGGATATTTTAACACAGAAAGGCTAATGTAAGAGCATAGATCAGTATTAGCAGAAAACTTAGTTATATATTTTTTTTCACTAGTGTCCTGAGAGGATTTTGAATACTGGAGGTCCTTGTTGCAATTTTTCTACACAACACGAGCCGACCCCTCTGAGAAAGACCTAGTATAAGGATTATGTGAATAAATATGACTATATTTCAAATATGAGTAATATTTTCTTCATAAATAAATTTTAAGTAGAAAAATAAAATGTAACGATTTAGCTATTTACTATTTCTAACAAACTATAGAAATGATCCCTGAAAGTATAGTCTTATTTACTATTTCTAAAAAGAAAATACTTTCTATGAGACATGTCCTACAATATAGCAATGTGTTCATCTTGCATCTGTTAATAATGCAGACATATTTAACCAGAAAATATCCTCTGATCTGTACTGTTATTGAATAAATTGTCATCATTAATATCACCAACCCTAAAAGCAGTTATAAAAACAGTTATAAAAATGATAGAGTCACCTGTAAAAGCAATTTAAAATTTACTTTGGTAATAAAAACTCGGGACAAAATGTATTTTCTAACATCTTAATTTCTCACAAAAAAAAAGGTGTTCTAAATCATTAGACATATTACAACGGGATTCTTGCTAGCCCTTTCTATATGAACATACACCACTGAGTATAACAACAAAACTAACTAAACCAACTAGTATCTGAATTCTAACAGAAAGTGTGGATTTAAGTTTTAAAAAAAAGTTATTGCAAAAAGATTAAATCTAGGGAGAACTGGGTGCAAATATCATGAACAAAAACTTGGTCTTCCTAGGTCTTTATAAATTGAATCCCAATGTTGAACCTTAACTATTTTCTCATTTCTCTCTATCCTTATTTTATTAAGTTTCCCCCAGATTCTTCTGTTTGGCGAAAATGAAGGCTTTAAAATTGCTGATCTGAAGATGAAACTGCCAGAAGCAATTTTGTTAATGGATCTTATAAAAGTGCTTTAGTAAAAAAACAAGAAACCAAAAAAAAAAAAAACCCAAACAAACAAAAAAACCAACATGCTTATGCACCTTATCTTTGATTAACTAAATATATTTTCAAATAAATAATAACCATTAATATGAAAACTAAAACTTTGAAGCAAATAACAAAATGTAATCCTCTCTTGTAGACAGTCATAGAATTAATATTCGCATTTCTTTCTATTGGAAAAGGGCAAATAAAATATAGTCATTAAATATGAAAAAGCATATTCTGACTTCTTCCTTGATTGCCCTTGTTGGTGTGAACTTCAAAATAGCTGTTCATTGTCTGAACGATGGACTATCAGTGATATTAGCTCTTAGAGAGGAGTTTTAGCATCTTCAAAGATATCTTTTATTTTTATGACAATCAAACAAGCTTATAAATTTTTCATCAGAGGATGAAGTGTCAGGCACCCTAATTGATTTACTGGTTTCCTAAAATAAATAATTGCTCAGAAGTGATCATTTTTGCATCTCTACCATAGCCTTATAAATGTCATTTAGACAATGAAACAGAAAATCCATTAGTATATATTTAGTTGGCAGCTCTGAATGCTGTATAATATATTTTTAAATATCTATTTGATTGAATTAGTATTGCTATGTCCCAGTCCATTAGAATTATATTTAAAGTTACGATGGATGATGTGCTCTCATACAAAGTCACTTTTCATTGTAAAACCATAATGATTATAATCAAAATCAATTTCAAGGGCTCCAAGCCCTTTAGGACTACCACACTGGCCAAAATAATGGAAAATTAAAATGATTTAAAATCCATTTTAGCCCTGTGTATCTTAAATATTATACTTTATCACATTATGTAAATTACATATATTTGCAACATAGTCTAGTTTAACAGCCTCTTATGTCCTCATGCAAGTGATAAGGGTGACATACTATCCACTTTGTAATGAGTGCATAAAATGGTAATTTTGTAGGCAAACATTCCCATCTCTCTGGCAGATGGCTTAAAAGGCTGTTCAAGAACCCTTTCAAAGCAAGTTGAAATAGCCTAATAATGAATAAATAGCAGATGTTGTCATTGTAAATTTTAGAACACACAAAATACTCAGACAGATTCTTTTGAAAGCAAACTTTAGTCAAATTTGTAGCAATGTATGTATTTTAAATTTAGGTTTCTCGTTAATTCAGATGGGTCAGAACTATCAGCCACTGTCACAGTTATTACAGAGGGTAACCTTAAGTGATCTACTAACTATGTTTATGAATTCTGACAATAATCTTACAAGAATATGGAGTAATTGTGTGTGTATTTTTTTAACGGAAAATACGCTGTGTATAAAAAATATACCTGCAGGTTGCCTGGTTAACTCAGTCATTTAAGTGTCCAACTCTTGGTTTTGGCTTAGATATTGATCTCAGGGTGGTGAGATTGAGCCCCAAGTGGGGCTCTGTGCTGGGTGTGGAGCCTGCATAAAATTCTCTCTCCTTCTTATCCTCTCCCCCCATCTTCCTCTCTCTCTCTCTCTTTCTCTCTCTCAAAAACAAAAACAACTTGAAATTATGCCTTCAATTTAATCCTCCCATTTTTCTGAAAAAAAAAGTTTACATTTTACGTAACAGGTTTATAAATTTATTCTCAGTAATTTCATTTTCAATTTATGGATAGACAATTAATATGCATTTGTATGCTTTTGATAAGAATTTATGTCCATACTTTTAGTTAGGAATAGACTGATTATTCACTGGGATAATGTGAAATTGGGCCTTTGGCTTTATTTTAATTATTTATTTTTAGTTTGGGTTGACTACCCATTTCATGACTCCTCATGTCTTCTAATCCTCTAAGATAAAAGCTATCAGAGCTTCCTTCATTTTTACTTTATCTCAAAGCTCTGAAATTTTTAACATAGTTCAAATTTGGGTGGCAAATGCATTACTCAGCATATTTAAAAAGGTTTAGATGAAAAGCACACTATATGTAAATATTGTATTTATCAAGTTGCTATGATGAAATTTACATTAAAAATACTTCAGTATACATGGTGTGAAACAGGTATGCATTTGTTTAAAATCTACATCTCAGAATCAGTTAGTTTGATGTGACTTGTTCTAATTATTTTTTTAAAGAGTTTTATTTATTTATTTGACAGACAAGACCACAAGTAGGCAGAGAGGCAGACAGAGAGAGAAGGAGGGGAAGCAGGCTCTCTGCCAAGCAGAGAGCCCGATGCGGGGCTTCATCCCAGGACCCTGAAATCATGACCTGAGCTGAAGGCAGACGCTTTAAACCACTGAGCCACCCAGGAGCCCCAACTTGTTCTAATTATAAATCTATACTCTGTCTGTGGTTAGTTACCTTTTGATGCACAAGGGATAAACAGACAAGAGTTAGTTAAGTACTTCAAATACAATTGTCAAAACCTATACTAAGGGCGCCTGGGTGGCTCAGTGGGTTAAGCCTTTGCCTTCAGCTCAGGTCATGATCTCAGGGTCCTGGGATCAAGCCCCACATCTGGCTCTCTGCTCAGCAGGAAACCTGGTTCCTCCTCTCTCTCTGCCTACTGCTCTACTTGTGATCTCTCTCTGTCAAATAAATAAATAAATAAATAAATAAATAAATAAAATCTTAAAAATAAGAATTAATTTAGTTAAGTTCAAAGTAAAAATTTATAAATATAAGTATGAGCAAAAATACTATTTCAAGATAACTGGAAGTTGAGAAAAAATTAGCCATGTTAGAAAACTGAGTGTATTTTTAGTGTTTTTTAATATTTAAAAAATACATTAATAATTGTCCAGGTTTTACATGAATTGCTTGGACTGCAGTTTCTAGTGTTGCAGAAATGTATATAATAATGCTAAAATGAAATATTGGCTTAGAGCTTTTGATATTCTTTTTTGGAAGTTTTAAAATCTGACAGTTTAGGTGATAGTTTTTAATCTCCTTTTAGTAAATCTTGTTTAGTAAACTGCTTTATAAAACATACTAACAGAAAAGAATATGGAAAGGGTTTTAGTAATATAGTGGCTCTCTTTTTTTCACTAAGATATTTTTATTCTGAGATAAAGAGTGGAGGAAAAATCATGATGGTCTAGTTATCTAAACTTCACTTATGGTTTGTCTCCCCCCTATAAAAAAATAAAAATTAAAAAAAAAATAAAAATAAACTTCAATTCTCTCAATACCCTTCATTAATCTTTGATGAATTTATCCTAATAGCCTTAAAAACAATTATTCATTCAGAGTGACAGAGATTTCAGTTAATTATTCTTTAGATCTCTTTATATCATTGCCTTCCCTTCCTTTCAGAAATTCCCTGGTTACTAAAACAAACAAACAAACAAAACCCCCAGAAAACAAAAACCTCATTCAGGGTAACAAAAGATAGAAGCAGAAGGAGTACATTTGTAAGTAATCGATCTGGGCGTTTACATTTATTCTTTTTTTTTTCAAGGTTTTATTTATTTATTTGACAGAGACAGAAGGATCACAAGTAGACAGAGAGGCCAGCAGAGAGAGAGGGGGAAGCAGGCTCCCCACTGGCCAGAGAGCTAGATGTGGGCCTTGATCCCAGGATCCTGAGATCATGACCTGAGCTGAAGGCAGAAGCTTAACTCACTAAGCCACCCAGGCGCCCCTTCATTTTGATTATTCTTTAACCTTTCATATTAGAAAACTAAGTCACTCTTAATTTATGAAGGAAGATAAAATTAAACTGGTTTAGAGTTTGCTGCAGCCTAATATTAGAGCAGCAGCACCTTCAAGTCTTTTTAAGAGTTAAGGGTCATCATTAGAAATCATCTGTTTTGGATCAACAATCCTGAAGGGATTAAGGAGAAAAAGATAAGAGAAAAGGTAAAATAAAATTGAATGACAGAATGCACTTCTCCTAAATTTAAGGAATACTGATTATTTTCTTAATATTATATTTTGAAAGTGGAGCCAATTACATAGAAGGAAGTTTTCCCTTCCTTAATGAAAGAACCTTTTCATTAAGTTTGGTGAAAACAACAAACAACTAAATAATCTTTAGTCCAAATGCCCTACAGAGTTGCAAATGTAAATTGTAACATGGTAAATACCAAAAACATGGTTTTCTAAACAAAATATTCTTTTCACTTAAGTACTGTATCCAGCCTAGGCAAAACCAGGTAAACAGCAAACTTGAACTATCACTAAATTTTACTAATCAGGAGACTAAAGAAATGGTCATTTCTGTCTAGCACGTCTTTGATTTCACTTACTATTATCTCCTTGAGAGGGCAAGAAATAAAATCATAACTTCTTTCCAGTCCTTTTTCTCGTTCAAATTCCTCTTAAGGCAAGGAGTTTAATAATAACTTAATCTACCCACCAAGAGGCACAAACTAAATCTTCAGAAATCTGTATTACAATGTTTATAAGACTCTTTTTGTCCCATTCCTAATAGTTTAAAATGCTTTGTTTGTGAGACATAATGGCACCAAGCATAACATGGCATAATGTCACTCCACTACTATCTTTTAAAAAGTATAATCTCTCAAATATATCAAAAAATATGTACCAAATCAGCAATGATCAATAATACTTGCTTTCTGTAGAAGAATCATGTGGATCAAATCATCTTTGTAAACAGTGTCATCATTAAATGACCTTGAAGTACAATGCTGGCTCATGATCTTCCAGACTGTACCTTAGAGTTAGCTAAATATTTGTTGATGAAGTTCAGAATTCATTGTTTCATAGATAGGGTGAATACTGTTCCTTTTACTCCATTAGTGACTGCCAGATTCATTTTTGATTTGACATTCTCTATCTAATTTGACACCAAATAGCTAATCTCTTTACCCTTTAAATTTCTGATGTGTCATATTGCATTACATTTCTTCTGTCACCTTCCATCACTGTATATTTTGTCACATAGAAAAGCCAGTGTGATTTGACATAACACAAAAAGATGGAATCCAAGAGATTTAAAGCAATGCTAGTCAGTGGAGCAGAAATGTGACACATTGCTTCAAATGTGCAAATACTTATTTTTGAAAAGTAGCTATCTGCTAAAAGCAGGTATATAGGGTAATCCATAATAGTTTCAGGAAAGATATAGATTTTTACCTTTTAGTGGCAAATTTAAAACACTGAGCTGCTCTGTATAAATAAAGGAAAAATTGAATCAAAGTGACAATGGCCAGAGAAAAATTAGTTTGATTCTACTCTATTTTGTGTGGTAAGCATTCTCTGAAGCTCACTTAATAATCCATTGAAATGCCTCTCAAAGTTTCATTGTTTTACTTTTAGACCAAATGGTAAATAACTTGCATAAGCTTATGTCAAAACACATCATCTTTTGTATTTTAAAACTTAAAATAGTAATTAAAACACAATACACTGAAAAGAAATACATTTCCACACTGATTAAATAACTTTCTTGGATCATTTTTCTCCCGAATTTTCTTTAAACAGTATCTAGTTTTGAAACAACAAAATAAGTCATGCCATTTTCCAAAGAAACTAACAAAAAAAAAACTTTACTAAATTTCATTTGAAATTAAAAACAATAAAATTTACAGCAACCCTACCTTTTTTCAATACAATTAAATTGCTAAATGTGAGAGCATATTTTATTATTAAAGGACAAATAATAAAGTTACTCTCGTCAATAGTACAAAATATATTAGAAAGGAAGTATTAGTCCAGATTGACATTTTATTTTAAGTCATTAGAGTATGACACATGTGGACCCCTGGGTGGCTCAATCAGTTAAGCATCTGCCTTCAGCTCAGGTCATGATCTCAGAGTCCCAGATGGAGCCCTGAATCCGGCTCTTTGTTCAGCAGGAGGCTGCTTCTCCCTCTCCCTCTGCTGCCCTGTGCTCTGTCTCCCTCTCTCTCTGACAAATACATAAAATCTTAAAAAAAAAAAAAAAAGTATGACACATGAGATTCCATTAGTGGGACTAAAGGTAATCCTCCCAGGGGGACCAATTTATTTAGGCTCTTCAATAGCAAAACTTCAAAAAAAGGTTTCAAAAATACTTTAGTGCTTTTGCAGTATCACCAAATACAAAAACGTTGATATATACATTTGCTTCCCCCACCCCTAGGCTATTTTATTTTGGAAAAGAAGGTAAAATTCCTTGAGCTTACAAAAAATAACAATCTTCATTCAATGTAGGAATCTATATATGTACTCCTGGTATTATTTAATAAAAAGATGTTTCTCTCCAAATGAGAATTCAACAAAACAGTGAATATATGGAAGAATAGCTAAGAACTTTTTTTAACAGCTCACACAATGTAATTATTTTTTATTATAGTTAAGAAGAAATTAAACTTTTTAATTAGAAAGTTACATTGTAATTTGAATCTAAGCAACTGTTCATAAAATAGCCACTGGCATTGTCATTAAAGTAAAAATAGATTGAATTTAAATTAAAATAAATGTCTTTTTAGAAAACACAGCTGGATGCCTAACACCATTTTCTCCATAAAGTTTCTTAAAATGAAAGATCCAAATTGTTGGAATAATATCTATTTTATTAGTTATTAATTTTTTAAAAATATGCTTTTTTAATTTGGTAACCTTAATATTGCATAAACTCTTGTTAGCTATAAGAGTCATTACCGAAGATGCAATTTCAATACTGAGTGCCTGGAAAAACCTGCTCTTTCTTTTACATTAAAAAAAATGGTTGAATAAATGGAAGGGTTTGTGATACATTTTAGTTCAATTATAGTGCTGGTGATGGCATGAATATTATAGGTTAATGGTTCTAATCTTCCCATTAATGGGTTATCAGTTTTATTGAGCAGCGTAAAAAAAGAGTACACATAAACGTTTCACAACAAATATTTTTAAAACACATATAAAATGGTATTATAAAGTTTAAGCCTTGAAATGTTATACCACTGATAATGAGAAAAATGCAGATAAATATTTTATGGAGAAAATATTGGGTAGTTGGGTATCTAAATTTTAATCCTAAAAAAAAATTATGATTCAATTAAAATACCTTTTGTTAAGTTTCTGTGTACCTTAATGGAAAAGACATTATTCCTGTCTTCAAGAACCTTTTCATTAAGTTTGGTGAAAACAACAAACAACTAAAGAGCAATCAAGCATTTCTATTTAGGCTATGTGCTACCACCTTTTATCTTATAGTAATTTGTATATAACTTCCACTAAATTTTTAAAAAGAATTTGAAAAGAGAAATACAGAGAGCAAAGTGGATTTAGATCTTTCCAAAAGTAAGGGAGACATTTCTTCCCTGGCTCATTTCATTTCATTCCATTTATTTATTTACTGACAGACTATCCAATCCCAAGGTGAGACTAGAAGGCCAAAAGGCACTATGAACAATTTCAATTCCAGAATATCCTGAAGGGTCCCAGTTCAGAAGTGAGGAGAAAGGAGGAGAATCTACTCTGAACTTCAGAGTCTTTCACAAAGAAAGGAAAGGGGCTTGGAGTATTGAGAAAAAGTTTAACAGAAGAGGAAGGACTACATACAGGGAAGGTGGAGACAGAAAGGTTCAGAAGAGAAAGTCTAGGACAGTAAACCAAAGAGAAGATACCTTCATTGTTTCAGAAGATGTCTACCTTCTGTAAAATATGTAGAAAATAAAAGAGAGAAAATATACTTGTAAAAGACTTTAAACAGAGGAAGATAGATTTTTTTATCTTTTAAAAAGGAAGGCCTTCCTTCACCCCTCAACTTATTTCTCCACCCAGCTCTCCTCCCACCCACTCCTCTCTTCCCACACCAGGTAGGATAGTGTGATTAAAATTTTTCTTTGGGTTTCTATGTGGCTCCATCTGTTAAGCATCTGCCTTGGACTCAGGTCATGATCCCAGGGTCCTTGGATGGAGACCTTATGACACTGGGCTCCCTACTCAGCAGAGGAGTCTGCTTGTCTCTCTCCCTCCGCTTCTTCCCCTGGGCTCAGGCACTCTTTCTCTCAAATAAATAAATTTTAAAAAGTAGTTTTTAAATTTTTTCAGCTCTGCTTTTTTAAAACATATTTTAGTTTTTTGTATTAAGTGGTAAAAACTTAATAGGAATTGTGTTTTTCTAATGAATTCTTAAGTATTCAATACTGAATTATTAACTGCTGTCACTCTGTTGTACAATCGATCTCCAGAACTTACTCATTTTGCATAGCTGAAACTTTATACCTGTTGAACAATTCCACATTACCCCATCCCAAGCCATTTTACTCTTTCTATGAGTATGACTATTTAGATACCTCCTATACAAGGGATCATGCAGTACTTGTCTTCCTATGACTAGTCGGTTTCACTTAGCTTAATGCCCTCTAATTTTGTCCATGTTGTTGTGTATGTCAGGATTTCCTTCTTTGTAAAGACAGACTAAAATTCCACTGCATGTATACACTATTTGTGTATTTTTTCTTCAGCCTTATTAAGATAAAATTTACATATAACATTGTGTAAGTTTAAGGCATACTTGTGATGACTTCATACACATATATACTGCAAAATGATTACTAAATAAGGTTAGTTAACCTACCATTCACCTCATATAATTGCCATTTTGTTGCTATTGTCACAATAAAACCATTTGAGATCTACTATTTTAGCAATCTTCAAGTATAAATACCATATTGTTAACTAGAGTCACCATGCTGTATGTAAGGTCAACATAAATTCAGCAGAGTTTATTACTTTTAACTATAAATTGGAAGTTTGTACCCTCTGACCAACACTTCCCCATTGCCTCTACTCCCAAACCCCTGGAAACCACCATTCTACTGCCTGTTTCTTTAAGTTTGGCTCTTTTAGGTTCCACATATAAGTGATATCATACAGTATTTGCCTTTTTCTGATTTATTTCATTTAGCAAATTGCTCTTCAGTTTCATCCATGTTGTAAATGCTATGATTTTCTCTATCTTCTTTGAAAAAGTGTTTATTTAGGTCCTCTGCCTACTTTTTACTCAGGTTATTTTGTGGGGGTTTCTTGGCTGAGTTGTATGAGTGCCTTAAGCTCTTACAAAAAATGAAGAGGAAAGATCACTTCCCAATTCATTTTATGAGGCCAGCATTATGCTGATACCAAATAAAGAAACAAGAAAAGAAAATTATGAGCCAATATCCTTGAAGAATATAGATGCAAAAATCCTTAACAAAATAATTAGCAACCTGAATTCCATAGTGCATATTATCATCCCAAATCCAACAGTGTAGTACATTAAAATGAACATATATGATGATCAAATGAAATTCTTTGAATGAAAGAGTGATTCAACATGTGTAAATCAATTACTATATTACTGTAACAGAATGAAGGATTAAAAATCATATGATCATTTCAATATATGCAAAAAGCAGTTGATGAAACTCAACACCCTTTCATAATAAAACCTCAATGATTTTGGCATAGAAGGATTTTTTTCCTCAATATAATACTGGAATATATTATAAGCCCACACATTGAATCATACTCAATGCTGAAAAACTGACAGCTTTTCCTCTAAGATCAGGAACAAGACAATGATGCCAACTCTCACTTCTATTGAACACAGTACTAGAAGTCCTACCTAGAGCACATGGGCAAGAAAAACAGAAGATATCCAAATTGGATATGAAGAAGTATAATTATCTTTGTTTGCAGATGACATGACCTGATAACGTAGAAAACCTATGTTCAAAGTAATCAACTAATTCAGTAAAGTTGCAGTATTCAAACTCAACACTATTCTTTTTAATTTTAATGCAGTTAGAACTATGTTATTTCTGATCATCTATAGTTATAAATTTGGCAAAATCAGATAAACTTATTATCTTAAAATAAAGGAAAAGAGTTAATATATTTAAGCCCATCAACCCTTTTCTGGTACCTAACTAAAATGTATGGGTCCAGTGGCCATGTTTTCCTTATCACACCTAAATATGATCTAATTAAAAATCTGTCCTTTTCCTGGACTGGTCCCACTTTTGGTATAGAAATTTACAGTAGGTTTCTTCTCTTTTTTTACCTCTTCCTCAGCTGAAAAATTCAATACACACACGCACACACACACACACACATATACACACACGCACAAGGGAATAGGGGAGCCTTTTCAATTAAAAACAGGCTGAGGTAGATGAAATGAGATAAGAAAAGGTCTTACTGACTAGTGCGGTAGTTATCAGTCATCCATACCCACTGACTGGCTCTCTCACTAGTGGGAAACTTTCATAGGTTATTTGGTTGACCCTCATTATTTAGAGAGCATTCGTTAATGGTGTCTTTTATGGAAAGTTTCCTCAAACGTTTTCATGTACTGTTTACTCACTTCTTTAACAGTCTATTCACTCTGCTGGGGTCCCTTTACCCTTCATGGCAGGCTTTTTAGGATGAGACACCTCACATCCCTCATTATCCACCTTTTTCTATCTGGGCACACCAGGACCACAGAAATATAAGTGACCTGGTCTAACCACATTCTAAAAATATGAGTTGTTTCCAGCCCTGTTTTTTGTGTTTTTTTTTAGCCCTGCTGCTCTTAAATATAGTACCTCTGGCTATAGTATCTTTATTTAGACTTTTCAGGGATGAGTTAGTTACCAGTTTGCATGTTGACTGAACTCTTGGAGCCATACACATCAAGCTCTCTGAAAGGTATTTGAAGATTGCTTCCTACTTTGGTGATAAACATCTTCCAAAAGTTCTCATTCTCTTATCTCTTTTACCTAACAATGAATCCTCCTCCTCAGTAAAATCTTTCTCTTGATGAATACTTAATAGCCTATAAATAGGTGATGGCTTTTGTTAGCAAAAGGAGTTTATAGCCTTAGCATATCTGCATTGACAGATTAGTTTGTCACATTTGAAGGCACAGGAAAAGGGAACTCACATGTGTTTTCAGCACTGGGCCTTGCCCAAAACAGGGGTACACCCACAGGTTAACATCTTATTCTGCCTGTGTAACCTTGAGTCATGAAGTGGCCATATTCTATCTTGGGAGAAGAAAAGAGATAAACAGGCTCAGTCGGTTAATGGCTGCCTTCAGCTCAGGTCATGATCCCAGGGTCCTAGGATCCAGTCCCACATTGGGCTCCCGGCTCATCAGAGAGCCTGCTTCTCCCTCTCCCTCTGCCTGCCTCTCTGCCTACTTGTGCTCTCTATCTCTCTGTCAAATAAATAAATAAAATCCTAAAAAAAAAAAAGAGAGATAAACAGCTGTAGAAGAAATACAGAAGTAAAGGGAAAAAAATCAGAACAAGAGGGCAAAAAAGAGAGGGTTAACAGCAGCTTCTTCATTTCTTGAAACCTAGCTATATTCTTGCTCTTAGCATCAATAAAACACCTCTTTCAGTCATATTTATTTGAATTTAATTTATAACCAAAGAGCTTTAACTCTTTAAATAAAGACCATTAATTATATGCTTCTTTCTTCCTCTTTTTTTGTTATTGTTTGTTTTTGTTTTTTTGTAATTCATAAGATTATGGTAACAGCAAAGGTTATCTGCTGAAAAGTAATATCACTTCCAGAGTCTCTTTTTCATGTTTCAAATTAGAGCTAGGGATTCTGCAAAACCACAATTAACTTTAAGAAGGCTCATTCTGGACAGTTATTATTGAATAAGAAATCATTACTATTTAAAAATTTTTGATACAAATTTTTTTATTTAAATTCAATTAGCTAACATATAGTACATCATTAGTTTTTGATACAATGTTCAATGATTCATTAGTTGCATATAGTACCTTGTGCTCATTACATCACATGCCCTCTTTAATGCCCATCACCTGGTTATCCCATCTACCCACCCACCTTCCCTAACTGCAACCCTCAGTTTGTTTCCCAGAGTCAAGACTCTCTCATGGTTTGTCTCCCTCTCTGATTTCTTCCCATTCAGTTTTCTCTCCCTTCCCCTATTCCTGGACTGATAAACTCTGTGTCTGACTACTAAGGGTGTCTAGCTTTATTATTATTTTTTTAAAGATTTCATTTATTTATTCGACAGACAGAGATCACAAGTAGGCAGAGGGAGAGAGGGGGAAGCAGGCTGCGCACTGAGTGGAGAGCCCGTTGCAGGGCTTGATTCCAGGACCCTGAGACCATGACCTGAGCTGAAGCCAAAGGCTTTAACCCACTGAGCCACCCAGGTGCCTGGGATCTAGCTTTAATATTAATCTGAATTCAGTCATTATGATAGTCTTTAAAACCAAGTATTTGTGCCTATGGAGCCATGTTTATTTCTGAACTTCCATAAGGGATCTAATTGTCAGGGAAGTAATGGTCTGATAAGAAAGAGTTTCAAAACTCAAAAAAATTGGATTGAGGATTAGCTTATTTTCAAAAGTTATAGGGATTTCTGACTAATTGGAAAATATGATGTCCCACCTGTGCTATCTGCATGTTGGTAGAATGAACTTACATCACCTCATGATAGTCTATTCTCAGTTCAGAGAGTTGTCTTTTACCATCAGAAAACTAGGGAGGATGGTGTAAAAATTATTTGCACCCATCTGAACACTATTTGGCAAGGAACGAGATAAATATTTATCTTAATTTAGCACTGCCAGATTAAATAAAAATTTGCTAATTACTGATGATTGTTCTAGCAGTTATATATAACATTTTTGTGCTTCCTAGGTGAAGCTAAGAGGGAGACTAAAAAAATAATTCAAATAAAAAAGGATAGGATCAATGATAGCTATCATTTAATGAGAGGGAAATACTTTATTTTTTTATTTTTAAATTCTTATTTATAGATAAACAGGAAAAAATTTTACCTCCAAAATCTAACACAAAGCAAGCAAAATAAAAAAGCACTAATTCTGAAAAATCCAGAATAAGAAGATACTGTGAATTTCAAAAGTATTCAAGTCTTGTGCTTCTTAAAAACTATGATGAGCAAGTAATACATAGTAAAGATGAAAATGATATGCAGACAGATGGGTTGAAAAGAAGAAAATTGAGGTAACAAGCAAGAGAAAAGACAGAGAAATAAAAATGCTTCATATTGATGACTAATTTTATTTTATTATAAAGATATTATTTATTTTTTTTTATTTAGAGCGCACACACATGCCAATGGGTAGGGGGCAGAAAGAGAGGGAGTAAGAGAATCTCAAGTTTATTCCATGCTGCACAGAGCCTGACCCAGGGCTCATTGTCAAGACTCTAAGATCATGACCTGAGCCAAAGCCAAGAGCCCAGATGTCCACTGGCATATGAATGGATAGAGAAAATGTGGTATATACATACATACACAAAATGTAATTTTACACAACTGTTAAAAAAATGAATACTTGCTATTTACCATGATATGGATGGAACTAGAGGGTATTACGCTAAGCGAAATAAGTCAGTCAGAGAAAGACAATTATCATATGATCTCACTGATAGGTGGAATTTGAGAAACAAGGCAGAGGACCATAGAGGAAGAGAAGAAATGAAAGAAGATGAAATCACAAGAGGTCAGATAAACCTCTTTATGGGAGGAAGATAAACCATAAAAGACTCTTATCATAGGAAGCAAACAGGTTGCTGGAGTGGAGGAGCATGGGGGACTGAATAACTGGGTGATGGACATGGGAAAGGGTATATGTTGTAATGAGCACTGGGTACTATATAAGACTGATGAATCACAGGCCTATACTCCTGAAACAAGTAATATATGTCAATTAACTTAATTTAAATTTAGAAAAAAAAAAAAGAGTCAACAGCTCAACCAACTGAGCTACCCGGGCTCCCCAATCACTAATTTTAGAAACTACTCCAGAAATTGTAAAATACAAAGAGACAGAATGGACTAGAAAGACACTGACAGCTACTAAGGGAATGATAAAGTATGAGCTTTGGTCTTTAAACTGACCTTAGAAATAAAAGTGTAATTTATAATTATATTTTTTAATAGCAGTGAGAAATCCAAATGCCTCTTATAGCTCTCTCTAACTTCCTCAAAAAGAAGCAATGATGTAAAATATGTATGTCAGCTAACATGAACCAAAATAGATGTAAAACAATATAACGTATCAGTTATTAACCTCAATGTAAATGGGATAGATTTCTTTATGTATTTTTAACAGTCAGACTAATTATAATTACTTATTATTACTTATTACTTATACTTAATTATTACTTATTACCCATAATTACTTATTTACTTATTAAAACTACTCATAATTTTTAAAAGGTTTTATTTATTTATTTCACAGAGAGAGACAGAAAGAAGGTGAACACAAGTCAGGGGAGTGTGAGAGGGAGAAGCAGGCTTCCCCTGAGCAGGGAGCCTGATACGGAGCTGGATCCCAGGACTCTGCGATCATGCCCCGAGCTGAGGCAGACACTTAAATGACTGAACCACCCAGGTGCCCCAAAACTACTTATAATTAACAACTCTACTCTAGTTTGTTAAATAAGTACTTGAATAGGGAAAAGAAAACTTGGAAACAAAAAGACAAGCAGGTAATTTTTTAAAATACCCAAGGCATTATATTATATCAGCTAAAGATGGTATTAACCGTTACCTTATCACTCAGGATAAAAAGTTCTATTAAGAAATAGTAAAAACACAATTTATGAAAAATGTGTTAATCATAAAACTGTATACAATTATTGGAATGGCTATAACAAATGCTGGCATGGCTAAAGAGAAAAAAGAGCTGTTGGTGGGAGGGCAAACTGGAGCAGCCACAGTGGAAAACAGTATGTAGCTCCTCAAAATATTAAATATAGAACCACCCTATGATCCAGAATCCCACTCTGGGTATATATACAAAGGAAATGAAATCAGGATCTCAAAAAGATTTGTATATCAACCAAAAGCAATGAAAACACTAATCACTGCAACATTATTCATAATAGCCGAGACACAGAACAACCAAAAGCAATGAAAACACTAATTCAAAAAAGATGGATGAATAGATAAAGAAAACATTTTATACACAGACATACACATAAACACAATGGGATATTAGTCAGTCATAATAAAGAATAAAATCCTACCATTTGCAACAACATGGATGAACCTGCAGAATATCATGCAAAGTGAAATAAGTCATATAGAGAAAGACAAATACTATACGATCTAACACTTATTTGTGGAATCTAAAAAAGTCAAATTCCTACACACTGAGAGCAGATTGATCATTACCAAGTGTAGGGGTTTGGGGAAAATGGATGACAGTTGTCAAAGAATATCAACTTCCAGATATAAGCTCTGGAGACTTAATATACAGCAAGTTGACTATAACTAACCATACTGTATTGTCTACTTGAAAGTTATTAATGGAACACGTTTTCAGTGTCCTCACTACATACAAATCCTAACTATGTTAGGAGATGGATGTGTTAACTAACCCTACTGTAGTAACTGTTTTGGCCATCAAATGCATATCAAATCATCACACTGTACACCTTAAACATAAGCATATCAAACATAACTCAATAAATTTAGGAAAAATAAAATAAATAAATAAATACCGGCTAGCCCAAGCATTTAATTTTTGAATATATCTTGCCATAACAATTACACTTATGTAAAAAGATAAATAATAATCCCTGTGGAATTATGTGAATTAGCAAAAGATTAGAATTAATCACATGTCTATCAATAGGTGAATGATTAAGTAAGCTATGGCAAGTCTATTGTGTACTGTTTTATTAAGTACTAATATGGAATATATTCTAAGACATACCTGTATATTTTCATTTAAATGAGTGAAAAATGTATTACTGAGAAATGTGTGCCACCATTTGTATAAGGGAAAAAAGGAATATGCAAAATTAACAAGTATATAGTTTTAAAATTATGATTGATATTTTCAGCCCTGGAGTCATCTGGCTCTAACTTATACTAGACATATGATTTTGACCAATTTATGTAATGCACCTTTGTCTCAGTTTTAATACTATTTACCTCCTAGGGTTGCTGATGTAATTAAATATGTCAATTTAAATAAATATTGTAACACTGAAAAATAATTATAAATAAGCAATTATATAATGATATGGTTAATTATATAGTTAAATATATTTTCTGTCAGACAATATTTTGTCCTATGTTTTCAATTAAACCTACATAGATGGTTTAAAAATTTTCGTTGTATAGTTTTATGACAGAAGGAATTTTTTCAGGTAATTTTCCTAATTCTAAATAAAATGGTTATTTCTTACATACTGACTGGTTAACCAAAGCAACATAAGTGTAGTCACAGACACAGATCTGTTCACAGTATAGGTAGAAAAAAATACTTCTTGAAATACTTGAAAAATACAATTTATAACATTAAGAAAAAAATCTCAATGACAAACATTTTTAAAATGTGGCTAAAATATGCTTAATATCATTTCCTAATTACTAGTAGTTGGGAGAAATATTCAAACAAGCCTCTCAAATGTACAAGAATGCTTTGTCCATTTCTAGTCCACAAACTCAGAAAATTCAACTCTATTAACTATCAAAAGTATATTTTTAGTTTATATTTTATGGATTCTGGCAAGCAAAGTATTTTCTAACATTCATAATTGTCTTGTCACACAAAGGGTAATGAGAAAATCTGGGTAGGAATTCTCAAAACAATTATATCAATAACTTATTTTCTAAGTGTTTCTCACTGATAGCAATGTAACTTTAGGGCTTATGATTTCAACTTATATAGTTGGCCATGGGTGCATCTAGTGATTATTTATTTGCATATGTATGTATACAAGTAAATATACACACAGATTTATATGCATACATAATTAAATATCTAATGAAAAAATACAGAAGATACTGGTAGGTTAACAGAAATAATGTTTTACAGAATTAAAAGTTGAACAATTAATATAAGAAAATCAACGACAACACTATGCAAAAAGTGAACTTGTGAACAGCTGTGAATTATGAGAAGAACTATCTCATCATATAGTGTTTGACAAATTTAGATTTTGTTCATATCATATTCACATAGTATTTAAAATGTGGCATTCTGATATTCTTAGTACATAATTATTAAGAAATATTTTTAAAGGTTTTTTTGTTATTTGTTTTTTGTGGGTTTTTTTTAAAGATTTATTTATTTGTCAGAGAGAGAGCGCACAAGCAGGGGGAGTGGCAGGCAGAGGGGGAGAGAGAAGCAGGCTCCCTTCTGAGAAAGGAACCCCATGTAGGCCCAGGACCCTAGGATCATGACCTGAGCTGAAAGAAGATGCTTAACTGACTGAGCCACCCAGGAATCCCAAGAAATATTTTATGGCTCTGTTTTCTCCCAACAGTTCCACATTTGAAAATAAGTAAATAAACATATACAAATCTTTTACTTTTTGTTACTATGTTTGCTTGTTTTTTCCCTATTTTGGTCCTCTAAGATTCACTTTGTTTCTGCTCCATCTTTTACCCCACTTCATTTTTCCACCGTCTGGAAAGACACCTCTCTTCCATTGTTAGGGCTAATTGGTCTAAATTATGTGACTAATTTTGGCAACTGTATAGTTAATAATTAAAATGAATGATTTCTACCCATATGGTTTCCCTTATGGGACTAGAGAGATCGCAAAACACACACCTTAGTTTATACAATTTCAAAACTTAAGGACTTTTTTTTCTAAATGTTCCCATTATTGTTACTACTTGATTTTTATAGCAGAAGAAAATGTTTCTAGAATTTTTCCATTTGTGTGTTTTCCTTAAGTAAACACATAAATCTCTAAGTTTATAAGTATCTTTCATTTCTATTTTTTTAATTTGTTTTTGAATAAGCAAACTCCATGGTAAACTGAACTGGATTAGGGAATGCATTACAAAATATAAAATCCCTACTCTACCCCAAAGCTCAATAACATAAAATATGCAATCCAAACCATAAAAAGCAAAAAGAATTTCCTATAGGAAAGATCACACAAAAAAATGTCTTGTAATGCTCTCTGCTCATACATCTTCTAGTGCAAAAATAAGCACGTATGCATCTGGAAGTTGCATGGAAGTGTGGGTGTTTCTTGAAGGTGTTTCAGAAGGTCTTGAGACCTTCTGAAGTTTGGCTGGGAGAGCCAAGGTCACAGCTGTGCCTTGACAAAGAACAAAGATGAAAGATGTCAAAGAGGTCTGAAAGGATTTCAGACAATGGCCAGTTCAGAATTAACAAGGGAAAGGGAATATCAAGAACCATGATCAACCCAAACATGATGAAAGAATAAAATGGAAACACAACAATGTGTAATTAATAGTAACCCCAAATAAGAGAAAAGGAATAAAACAAAAACAGATTATTTATCACCATAAATGAAAATTATTTTAATCCCATTTGTAAAAAACAAAACTGAAGTCTGAAAATGGTTTCAAACAAACATGGGTTTCAAAATACTGGGACCACCTTTGACTCCAGGCCCTGACTGTAGGTACTATCACTACATTCTTTGATGTACATATATCAAAATTTCTAAGGAGTAAGTGTGCGAAAGATCCTTGCATTTCTGAAAAACTTTCTTATACCATCCTACTCAATTGGTAGCTTGGTGAATTACACATTTTTGAATTAAAAAAAAGAAAATCTCATAGAAACATGAAAGCATTGCTCCCCTGTCATCTGGTATCTACTGTAGTTCTTGAGAAGTTGGTCACCATTTTATCAGTAGATAACATGTTTTGTCTTGCTTCATTCTGTTTACCTCTCTAGCAGCTTTTAGTTTTTATTATTCCCCAAATTTACTAAAACCACATGAAAATGCACCTTAGCATATATACTCATGTGTTCATTTAATATATTAAAGAGTTACATGTTTTTTCTTAAATATTTCCACTGTTGCTTTGCAGGTATTTTCTTCACTCTGTTTTCTCCATAAATTATGGAAAACTATATAAATCAGATGTTGGAACTCCTGAAAATCTCTTCCATCTCTCTCTCTCTCTCTTTTACTTTTTGTTATCATGTTTCTTACTTGTGTCTTTTTCTTCTATTTTCTGGAGGATATTTTAACTTATTTTTCTAGAGTTTCCAATAACTGTGCATAAGTATCCATAGTTATATTTTTCCAGGAATATTTTTTTTTCAGATTTTTCCTCATATCTGCTCTTTATTTTAGATGCACTGATTCTTGGAAAACTCTTTAAACATACCCATTAGATGAGTGTTTGCTTAAATTTTCTTTTGTCTCTTCTAGGGATAACTCTGATTCCTCCTTTTTCATCATTTTGCATTATAAACATTCCTCAAGTGTCTGGTGGCTATAAGTTAACTATGTAAAAGAATAAAATATTACAAAAAAAGCAGTTTGGAACTTAGGAACTTAGTAGGTCTTATCAACTGGCTAACTTTGCTTTAGGTTAATTAACTCTAATATGAACGTTTTGAATCATTTTCTCCAGGACAACTGAAATTATTCAATAAAAGTTGTCTCCTATCTAGGGGAATAGAAATCTGACCACTGACACTATGGATACTGGGATGGGACAAGTTTTCAATACTGAAAATTTCAATTGCCTCCCAGATGCTGTCTTACTCTTACCCTTTGAAATAGCATTCATCAACCTGTATTTCTCAGAGGTTCCATAGGAAAACCTACATTTTTAAAAAATTAATTTATTTATTTTTATTTCTTTTCAGCATAACAGTATTCATTATTTTTGCACCACACCCAGTGCTCCATGCAATACATGCCCTCCCTAATACCCACCACCAGGCTCCCCTAACCTCCCACCCCCACCCCTTCAAAACCCCTCAGGTTGTTTTTCAGAGTCCATTGTCTCTCATGGTTCACCTCCCCTTCCAATTTCCCTCAACTCCCTTTGCCTCTCCATCTCCCCATGTCCTCCAAGTTATTTGTTATGCTCCACAAATAAGTGAAACCTTATGATAACTGACTCTCTGCTTGACTTATTTCACTCAGCATAATCTCTTCCAGTCCCGTCCATGTTGCTACAAAAGTTGGGTATTCATCCTTTCTGATGGAGGCATAATACCCCATAGTGTATATGGACCACATCTTCCTTATCCACTTGTCCATGGAAGGGCATCTTGGTTCTTTCAACAGTTTGGCGACCGTGGCCATTGCTGCTATAAACATTGGGGTACAGATGGCCCTTCTTTTCACTACATCTGTATCTTTGGGGTAAATATCCAGTAGTGCAATTGCAGGATCATAGGGAAGCTCTATTTTTAATTTCTTGAGGAACCTCCACACTGTTCTCCAGAGTGGCTGCACCAACTTGCATTCCCACCAACAGTGTAAGAGGGTTCCCCTTTCTCCACATCCTCTTCAACACACGTAGTTTCCTGTCTTGCTAATTTTAGCCATTCTAACTGGTGTGAGGTGGTATCTCAATGTGGTTTTAATTTGAATCTCCCTGATGGCTAGTGATGATGAACATTTTTTCATGTGTAAGATAGCTATTTGTATGTCTTCATTGGAGAAGTGTCTGTTCATGTCTTCTGCCCATTTTTTGACATGATTATCTGTTTTGTATGTGTTGAGTTTGAGAAGTTCTTTATAGATCCAGGATATCAACCTTTTGTCTGTACTGTCATTTGCAAAAATCTTCTCCCATTCCGTGGGTTGCCTCTTTGTTTTGTTGACTATTTCCTTTGCTGTGCAGAACCTATTGATCTTGATGAAATCCCAAAAGTTCATTTTCGCTTTTGTTTCCTTTGCCTTTGGAGACATATCTTGAAAGAATTTGCAAAAATTGAACCAAGAAGAAATTGACAACCTGAATAGACCGATATCTAGTAACGAGATTGAAGCAGTGATCAAAAACTTCCCAAAAAACAAGAGCCCAGGGCCTGACAGATTCCCTGGGGAATTCTACCAAACTTTTAAAGAAGAAATAATACCTATTCTCCTGAAGTGGTTTCAAAAAATTGAAGCAGAAGGAAAACTTCCAGACTCTTTTTATGAAGCCAGCATTACCCTGATCCCCAAACCAGGCAAAGACCACACCAAAAAGGAGAATTTCAGACCAATATCACTGATGAATATGGATGCTAAGATTCTCAACAAGATCCTAGCAAACAGGATCCAACAGCACATTAAAAAG